>PVJD01002558.1:0-197710 GCA_004026545.1 Mormoops blainvillei | reverse complement strand
ATGGATGGATGGGTAGTAAATAAATAAAACTGGTGAAATAACTGGAGGTATTTGAAAAAAACAAATGAGCTTTCTTTAAATACAGTCCCCTGCAGACTTTCACTGATTCACACATTTCTCCCAATGAATCTGTATCAGTAAGGCCTGAAAGTATTCATATTTATATGCTTTAGATCATTTTTTTTCTGCTTGTATCCTAAGGTGACATCCAACATTCAAATGAAAAGTAAAGAATTGAAGAACACATAAAGAGCTTCCCAGACAAGAGAAAGCTAAAGGAGTTCATCACCACCAAGCCAATATTACATGAAATGTTAAAGGGTCTTCTTAAGGAGAAGAAGAAAAAAAAAGATTTTTTAAAAAATGAACAATGAAATGGCAATAAATACGTATCTATCAACAATTGAATCTATAAAACAAACAAGCAGAATAGAAACTGACTCATAGATACAGAAAACATTTTGCCAGCTGGGAGGGAGGATGGGTGAAAAAGGTGAAGGGATTAAGAAATACAAATTGGTTGTCCCAGAATAGTCATGGGGATGTAAAGGACAACATAGGGAATACAGTCAATATTATTCTAATAACGATGTATGGTGTCAGATAGGTATGAAATTAATCGAGATGGTCATTCAGTAAGGATATATAATATCTAATCACTGGGGTGTACACCTGAAACTAATATAATATTGTATGTCAACTAATTGAAAAAAAAATGTTTAATGATTTTTAAAAACAAAAAATAAAATGACATTGATATCTTGAAAAAAAAAAGAATCTATCCATTTAGAAGTTTCTAAGTAACCAGATGGCTGGCATCAGTAGATATAAGCATTGTGTATCCGTTCATTCAACAAATATTTATTAAGTGTCTGCTCCATGCCTGGCTTTCCGTTAGGCCCTGAAAACCTCAGACTGAGTAAGACTGATTATTCAGTCAGCCTCATGAAACCACATCATCTTGAAGCAGAGGGAAGAAAGCAGCCATGTGTATAACTTACTCCATGCCTAGCACTGTTTTAGGTACCTTCCTATAATATCACTTTTTGTTTCATGGCAACCCTCAAAGCAGGTATGACCCTTGAACAGATGAAGGAACCGAAATGCAGAGAGGTCAAATAACTTGTTCAAGCCATTACTAGCAAGAGTCACGATGAGAACTGCAACCCGTTGTTCTACACAGTAGGGGCCGTGTGATGAGCTGCAGAGAGCGAACCGGACTGACTCTGCAGCCATCTGCTGCCTCTCTTCAGGAAAACGATAAGCTCTTCTGAGCCCCAGTTTCCTCATCTGTCTGATGGGATCACAATGTCCCAGAAGTCAGTTGCGGGAATCGAAGGAAAGAATATATATGGGGTCTCTTGGCTTTGGATCTGACACATATTAGGCACTCGACAAATGTGTATTACATGGGTACAGCCTCCAAATCCTCTTCCACAGTGACCTCCCACTCCTAGAGGTCCTCGATGCCCATATCTGCTGACAGTGAGCATCCCCAAACACCTCTGGCGGTGGGCAACTCACGGCTTCCTGAAGCACTCTGTTCTGGATTTGGAAGGTCTCACTCACCTGGCATCCCTGTGTGCCCAGACCACACCAGGTGTGAAGAGGACAGGAGGAGAAGACACAGGCCTCCCCGGAGAGGTGACAGTTTAGCTCTGAAAACAAGGTCTGTCCAAAGAAGCATTCTAGAACTCTCAAGATTTCAGAGACCGGCATGGGAGGCAGGGGAGGTGGGGCAACCTCTCTCTTCCTCGCTCTGCTTCAACTCTCTCCATCCCCAGAAGGAGCTGAGCTGACCTCCAGGCCAAACTTCCTGGACGGGGATGGCCAGGCCTTCCCCTGGATCCCAATGCACAACAAATTGACTCTGTTTCCTCCATCTCCCTCTCCCTCTCCCTCCCCCTCAGTCCCCTTTTCAGCTATTGTCCCACGTGACTCCTAAGCCAGCCAGGTGTCTTCTTGCCTATGAGAGACCAGTCTTGCTCTAATGCTTTTCATCTAAAGCACCATGAAAAAAGGATCAAAAAGATGATTTTGTAGCTCTGTTAAACTGAAGTCAGAGGGAACAAGGACCCCGCATTCCACCATTGGCAACCCCTGCAGCGTCGGTGTTAAAAGTTCAAGTTCTTGTCTCTGACCTTTTGGATTATATTCCAGCTCTATGACCTCTGAATAGTAAACCTGGACAAGTTATTTAACCTCACTAGCTTGATTTGTTCATCTATAAAAGAGTTCCTCCCTCAAAGAATTGGGGTAAAGAACGAAGGTCAGCAAACTGTGGTCCATTGGCCAAGGGCTCCCTGCATGGTTTTACGAAGTCCTGTGAGCTAAGAATGGTTTTTGCATTTTAAATCATTGGGAAAACGTTAAAAGAAGAATATTTCGTGACACACAAAATTATATAAAATTCAAATTTCAGGATCCATAAATACATTTCTATTAGAACATTGCCATGAATATTTGTGTATAAATTGCCTATGGTTGCTTTTCTGCTACAACAGCAAAGTTGAATAGTTGCAACAGAGACATTACGGTACACAGCCTAAAATATTTACTATCTGGTTCTTTACAGAAAAGGTTTGTCGATCCTGCTCTGGTCAAGCGACTTGGTTGGTCGGGGCATCATCCCGTGCACCAAAAATGTTACAGGTTCAATCCCTGGTCGAGGTACATATGTGAGGCAACAGATCATTTTTTTTCTCCCTCACATCAGTGTTTCTCTCTCCCTCTCTATCTCTCCCTTCCTCTCTCTTTAAAATCAATAAACATATCGTTGGATGAGGATTTGAAAAAAAAAAAAAAGTTTCCCAATCCCTGGTAAAGAGAAAAGGAAGAAAATGCATGGAGGTGCCCGTAATAGTAAATACCCAAAAAAGGTCAGCTATCATTTGGTCTTGTTACCATCTAGCTCCCATTTGTTTTTGGAGACACATTCCCCAGTAATTACCAAAATTTTCTAAGTTATTTTTAAAATCATTGCATACTACACATTCCTCTGTAGAATATATGGGGATATCTAGTTCTAACTGGCATTATTAACACATCATACACCGATTGTCCTGAGCTCCCAGAAAGATGATGGAAGAGAGGTTCCTTCCTCCCAATGTCCCAGTGTATGGTTGGGGCTCTTTGACAGCAAACAGGAGAAACCAACCCTGACCGGTTTAAGAAACAGGAATAATTGGGAAGGAAAGGCATCATTTGCAGAATTAAAAATTTTTAAAGAAGGAACCTTTAGACTTATTCTTATTGGAAAACATAGTGGAAGGACCTAGAATGAAAGTGAGTAATAACAAAGTCTCTAGATTTCTTTGTATCACAGCACAAGGAAGGGAGAAAGGACCTTAGAAGTTTCATCCAATCATCCCTGTTTTACAACTGAGGAATCTGGACCCTGATAAACTAAGGGGACTTAGCCGAGAGCACTCAGTGCTCTCTGACCACCCCCTCATCCTGGCGCCTCTCCTGCATGAGCTTCCTTTCCCTTGGATTTTAAATCCTTGACCCCAGTGACATGTTCTGACCATCATCTGATGTGACCTTGAAAAAAGTTTACACGCTGGTCCTAGTTTCTTAGAAGTTAATAATCTTGAAAGCAAATCAAATTCATTATTTAAAATTTATTTTCTTTTGTCATTGAGGTATAATTGACGCATAACACTATATTAGTTTCAGGTGTACAACATAATGATTCAATATTTGCATATACTGTGAGATGATCACCATAATAAATGGTTAACATCTGTCACCATACGTAGTTACAAAATTTTTTTCTGGTGATGAGAATTTTTATGATTTGCTCTCTTAGCAACTTTCAAATGCGCAATACAGTATAATTAATTATAGTCACCATGCGGTACATTATATCCCCAAGAGTTATTTTATAACTGGAAGTTTGTACCTTTTGACCCCCTTCACCCCACCCCCAACCCCCTGAAATCCATTTTTAAAACAAAGGAGCGTCTACCCTGCCCCTGCTTTGACATCCATTTCCAAGCAAATGCGGTCTCTTTGGTGTCCCTAATCAAGATCTGTCCGTGTTTAGCCAACTTCTTCGCAGGGTCCTGGCACCAGCCTCACTCAGCTGCCTGCCAAGGGTCCAGAACAGGTGAGGAGGATGAGAAGGCCCTGCCCAGAGCCGGGGGCGTGCAGCCCTCCCAGCCTACCCTTCATACGCCAGGACAGAAGAGGCATTCACTTTCCTCCTCCATGTCATGATACCCAACGAAATTACCTTTAAATGAGGAAGAAAGTCATTATTTAATTAATAGGATTGCGTCAATTGAGGAAAATTTGTCTCCAGTGTAAACAAGCGGAACGTCTTTGCGCTCTATGAAAACAAGGTTAAATTACTTGCAGATCCGGGTGACGAGAGAGACGTAGGAAGTGAACCTGAAGCCTGATACATTCAAGGTCTGGGAACCGAAAATAATAGGAATTGTTTTGATTTTTTCAGCGGAATCGAGCTCAGAGCTGGGCACGCCTCTTTGCAGAACCAAGGATTCCCGTGCCTGACCCTTTGTGTGTAAGAAGGGTCGTAACTTCCTTCCGTGACCGTATGCCTTACATGCGCGTCAGGAAAGTACCGTCTCCACGCGCCTAGGTGTTGGGTCACCCCAGCAGGGGTCTGACGTGGCCTAGGAAAGGGCTCCCTGGGCCTCCTCTGGGAGAGACTGCCGAGGCCTGGCCAAGAGAGCAAGAGGCTGACCTGCTGAGAAGAGTTTCACATTTTAAAAAGAAAGAAAAAAAGAAAAGCGAAATGAAACATATTTGGCCCGAGAAGAAATAGAAGACCTCTCTAGTTGCCAAAGTGACAAATTAGACAGGGATGCCAAGCAAATATGAAGTCCTAGGGTGTTAGTCAGAGGAGCCCAGATGGAGTAGACCAGGCTGGGGGTGATGGGACAACTTATCTGGGCCGGGTCCAATTGGGAAACCCGTCAGAAGGCTCCACAGAGCTCAACACAGCCTGCCTGTTGTACCGGTATTTATCTAAGTCATCAATTTTATAGCCACATTACCTTCCCAGTCAGCAGGAAAGCAGATATAGGTGCCTTCAAGAGGCCTGGCTGCGGTTTGCACCACATAATGACAGATGCCAAAAACAAAGGGGAGGGGAGAGGGCACTTGGGAGAGACCACAAAAGAGCCTTTATAATTATGCCTCTGCCTCCCTGGGGGGCCTGCCACTACCTCTCCCCTCTGCGGAGGTGCTGGCAGCCTTTGGGGGCTCTGCCTTCCCGGGACGTGCGGGGCAGCTGCCTAGCACGCGTCTATTAATAACCGTGCAGGGACTTGCAGGGAGCTATTACATCGCTGTCTCTCTTCTCCAGGCTAAATAGCGGCAATCCCTTTAACCTTTCTTCATGGGCCTAATTTTCCATCCCTTTAATCATCCCTGTCACTTTCTGCTGCATGGGCTCCACTCTCACCACATCCCTCCCTGGGCCTGGGACACCGAGCCAACTGGAAGAATGGGCCTCACGGCCTGGAGAGCTAGCTGCTCCGTTTCTCTGCACTCCTGTCGGGTCTGCCCTGTGGTCCCAGGGCCTGGGAAGCCCATGGCCTTGGCAGTCCCCCAAGGCTGACTTACTGCCATTCATGACCCACTGGAGCTCTTCCCTACTCCCATGGGGATGTTCCCCGTGACCAGAAAGTCACTAAAATCCAAAAGTCTCCTCTAGGCTGATTTTCTCGTTCCAGCCAGACTCCAGCCTATCATGTGGACCATGAGAAGAGCCAGTTATCCTGCCGCCATCTTCCCCTGCCAAAACACTTTCAAGCCAGCTTTAGAAATAATTTTTTAAAGCAAAAGACATTTTTATCACGTCCCTCCCCGACTCAAGAGCCCTGAGGAGCTTCCTGTTACTTTACGGTACTGCAAATGTAAACACCGGATTCTTGGTCCAGAGCGCTCTTTGCTGCCCCTCCCTGCCCTTGTCCAGATCCTCACTCCACAAGCTTTCCCTAGTTAGTGGCCTCACTCTGTCCAGCCTTTACCCGCCACCCATCCCCACAGCATCCTGTTAGATACTGTTTGGGGTGCATTTATATATACATGTATGGTTGGGGCTCTTTGACAGCAAACAGGAGAAACCAACCCTGACCGGTTTAAGAAACAGGAATAATTGGGAAGGAAAGGCATCATTTGCAGAATTAAAAGAAGGACTGAGCCGCCCAGCCTAGGAAAGGACAGAACGGGACGGCTCTGGAGATCTTTCTAGAACATTGCCATCAGATATTCAGCTCTCTCATTCTTATTTATTTTTGCTTAAGAGTCGGAGTTTGGGGACCTAGAATCTATGACAAGCTTTGTGACAGGAGGGTGGGGGAACCCTGTATTGGCCGCCTCTCCGGAACCACATTTGGTGGGGATAATTGCCTGCCTTGGCAAATAAAAATACAAGATGCCCAGCTAGATTTCAGTTTGAGATAAACAATGCATAGCTGTTATTATAAATCTATCCCATGCAGTGGTTCCGGATTTGTCTTCCTGTTCTCTCCTCCTTTCCCCGGGTCCCACTCAGCAGCTCCTAGGTGCATGGGCGTCCCCTCCGAGTGCTACAAAACCCTGTTGTACCTCATGCCTAACTAATTTCTCCAATCCATCCTCAAGGTTGCCGTGGATTTTATTTCTTTCTCTTTAATTTTAATAGCCCAGCTTAAATTGCCTCAAAACTATATACAGTAACTGACACAAATAAAAAGGCTCATGTGCCCTTTGGCAATCATTTCTTATTTATGTCTTTTTTACCTCTACTCAGGGGGGAAAAAAAGCTTTCTTTGCCTTCCCTTTTTTGCCAAATACTTTGAAAACAGCCCTAATGTAATTTAGTGTTTGTGTAACATTTTACAATTTAACATACGTTTTTACATATATTATTTTATTTAGTATAATAAATTATTATAATTAGTGAGTTAAGTGGTGAGTTGGCACTGGTAATATAGCCCCCGATTTCACAGATGAAAAGTTAAGACGTTGAAAGGTCGATTATAAAAGCTAGTAGGGATTCGAAGTTGTGGATCCAGGACTTAGAACAATCTGTTCTTTCCTCTATATCAAGGGGCAGCGAACTTTTTCTCTAAACACCCCTAGAGTAAAGGTGTCAGGCTTTGAACACCATGTGATCTCTATCGCAACTACTCAACTCTGCCATGGCAACACAAAAGCAGCATGGTCAATACATAAGTGAGTGGATTTCTGTTCCAATAAACTGTATTTACAGAGGTCAACAGGCCGTAGTTGGCCCATGGGCTGTGGTTTGCTAATGCCTCCTCTATGCCACGCCAGAAGCACTTTTCCATCTTTGTAAGTCTGTCACAGCTTGTCTCCAATCGGGATGCCGTGAGTTTGACCTATACTAACATTAGCACTTGATATTAATATTAAATGCTAATTTTTCCTTCTTTCTTGCCTCTCCTGTGTCAGTATTAATTTGGACAGTAATTGACTTGGTTTCCCACTGTACCTTTGGACCATCCTAGACTGCAGCAAAGTTTTCTCTTGCACGATGAATATCTTAAGCACATCCTTCCTCCCCTGAGTCCCCCTTGACCTGCATGTGTGATCCATTCCAATAGCCCTTGTGAGGAGGCACCTTTCCAGTACGGCACCTTCCCCAGAGCCCCTACGATGAACCAGAATTAAGCCTCCTTCCAGTTTCCACTCACTCTGGGTTTCATGTGCCTACCCCCTTCGGCCTTCTCCAAGTTTATCCCAGGGAACCTCATGCCCTGGAATGGTAACTCCCCTAGGAGTTCCTCCTGCGGCCTGCTTCACCTCTGGAGAACAGAGACTATTTAGTTCTACCTGCTTCCTGCAGAGTGGGAAGACTGACTCGAGTGTTCTTCCTGGGGAGGGAAGGGGCCTCCTGGAACAAACCAGCTAGTTTGGTTTATACCCATCACTGTTTATAGTCCCTGGGAGAGTGAGGGTTGGGGACCATGTGTAAAGAGCATGCTCCTGGGCAAGGGGGTCAGTTGCTTAGAGGACTGGAATTGCAAATCCTCAGGCATAGTGATTGGCCACCTGGAACCAGGATTCTACAGTGTAGGAGCCGGTGGGACAGGGCTGACACCTCCCATTGGGGACTTCAGGTCTTTAAGTGGGTTTCTAGGTACTTGCGTGTACACACCGAGCATAAAGTCAAAAAAGATTGTGGAGTTCAAAATTGCCCAAACCCCTCATTTACAAGTAAGGAAACTGAAGCCCAGAGAAATCACCTTAGTTTATCATGACACCAAGGGGCAAGGATTCACATTGCCTTTTAAATAGTACCCATAAAGATGTTGATGAACTTGATGAATGAAGCTAAAATGTGAAACTATAAAGCTTTCCTTGAATACCAATGTATTTTATTTTAAATAAGAGGCAGAGAATGTGCTCAACCCGGCACAGCCCAAGAGCCATGAATGAGATCAACTTCTTCAAAATACTCGCGAGTTGGCTTTTTCAAGGCTTCCATGTGTCCCAAAGGTGAAGTTCTTTGGGAATACTCACAACCCCCTCTAAATGGCTTCATAAATTCTCCAAAAGGGGGAAGAGAGGCAGCAAAGCTTAGAAGGTACAAGGAACACTGGGTATCCTTGCTCTGCCATTTGGAAGTGGTGTGACCTGTAGCAAATAATTTAACTTTTCTATGCCCCATATTCTGATCTGTAAAAGAGGCATAATAACAGTACTTACCTTGTAAAGGTGATGTGACCATTAAATGAAATAATGTTTACAGAAGGCCTAGGCTAAGGCTGACTTAATAGTAACTACTCAAAAGTTCACTATGATTGCAATTCTTGTTGACATTCCAGACTTTTTGCCTTAAGTCCAACTCCAATTTTGAGCTGACCTCTCTGCCCACTTTTCTGACTGTGAAACAGGGATAATATGTTAGCTGGAGAGATGGATAATTAAAAGTTAGTTATGACCTGGGGAGAGCTCTGCCTCCTTGCCCAGAGCCACGGCTTGGCCTGCCTGACCTCCAAGCTAAGAGACAAGGTGCCTTTCTGAGCGGGGTCTTCTCTGAGGAGGTGGCCTCTGGGCCAGGACTGAAGCTGTCTGGAAGGCGTAGGAGGCAGCTGCAAGTCGGAGGTTCAAAGAATTAGGGACACAGATAAGGAAATGCGGAAAAGGCTAATGCTCAGATTTTTTTGTGGATAATATTTCTGGCATTATGGTTTTTGAGTCAAATTGTGTCACCCTTTGAAAGTCCTGCAGAACAAGGGCAAGGGGAATCAAGGAACCCCTACAGCAAAAAGACAAAGAGCTCAGGACAGATCCTGGATAAGGGTCATGCCACAGGAGCATCTCAGTGGGCCTGACTGTAGTATTTGCAATATCTCCAAGCCATTAAAATAAAAAAGACAAAGAGAGAAAGCAGACTGCCTAGAACGCGCTTTCTCGGCGGTACAAGAAACATGCTAGACAAAACAACTCTTTCTCCTTTTCCCTGGGTTTCTTGGCAACAGCAGAAACACTTTACAAAAAGTTCCAGAAGGGCTTGATATTGAGTTTGAAAAGTACAAATTCCCACAACAATCAATGACTAAAGTAGCAATATTTTAGCCCTTCACAGGAATCTGGTTATTATTACCATTAATGCCAAGTATCTTGTTTCTATTCTTTTTGATTTAAGGTAATTTTCTTTGTAAAAGGCCTCCTTTGTTAAGCCCTGTGCAGTTACATTGGTTTTGGGAGAAAGAGAACTGGGCATGTTGGGAAAGTATCGTGTTGTACTGAAACTTTAGAGGCCCTGGTTGTGAAGAACCCCTTTGTTTTTGCTCTGAAACTGATGTGGTTCTTCAGACTTCATTTTCTAGTTCAGTGCACTAATTTCAGCGTTGTCCACTCTGACGATGATATCTCTTTGAACGTGACAATTTCCAAGGTCTCCAGGAGGCTGGACCTACCTAGTCAGGCCTGGCTATGACCTGGCCAAAGGAGACCCAAGTCAATGTCTGTGTCTAGAAAGTGACTGCATGATTCAGGGTTCATCTTGTAGATGAACCTCATTAGGAAGCACAGATACCAACGAAATATCTAGCTCAGTGGTCCTCAACCAGGGTCAATTTTGCTCCCTTGGACCCCCACCACCAGGAAACACTTGATAATGTCTGAGGACATTTTTTAAGTATATTTTATTGATTGTACTATTACAGTTGTCCCATTTTTTCTCAACTTTATTTCCCTCCACCCTGCAGCCCTCTTCCCACCAACATCTCCCTCCACCCTTAATTCATATCCATGGGCCATACCTATAAGTTCTTTGGCTTCTCCCTTTCCTGTACTATTCCTAACCTCCTCCTGTCTCTTTTGTACCTACAATTTATGCTTCTTATTCCCTGTACCTTTTCCTCCATTCTTCCCCCTTCCCCTCCCAGCTGATAACCCTCCATGTGATCTCCATTTCTGTGACTCTGTTCCTCTTCTAGTTGTTTGCTTAGCTTTTAGGTTCAGTTGTTGATAGTTGTGAGTTTGTTGTCATTTTACTATTCCTAGTTTTGATCTTTTTCTTACATAAGTCCCTTTAACATTTCATATAATAAGGGCTCAGTGATGATGAACTTCTTTAACTTTACCTTATTTTGGAAGCACTTTATCTGCCCTTCCAATCTAAATGACAGCTTTGCTGGGTAGAGTCATCTTGGATGTAGGTCCTTGCCCTTCATGACTTTAAATACTTCTTTCCAGCCCCTTCTTGCCTGTAAGATTTCTTTTGAGAAGTCAGCTGATAGTCTTATGGGAACTCCTTTGTAGGTAACTCTTTCCTTTTCTCCTGATATTTTGAAGATTCTCTCCTTATTTTTAATCTTGGGTAAGGTAATGATGATGTGCCTTGGTGTGTGCTTCCTTGGAACCAACTTTTTTGGGACTCTCTGAGCTTCCTGGACTTCCTAGAAGTCTATTTCCTTTGCCAGGTTGGGGAAGTTCTCCTTCATTACTTTTTCAAATAACTTTTCAATGTCTTGCTCTTCCTCTTCTCCTTCTGGCACCCCTATGATTCAGATGTTGGAACGTTTAAAGTTGTCCCAGAGGTTCCTCAGCCTCTCCTCATTTTTTTGATTTCTTGTTTCTTCATTCTGTTCTGGTTGAATGTTTATTTCTTCTTTTTGCTCCAAATTATTGATTTGAGTCCCGGTTTCCTTCCCTTCACTGTTGGTTCCCTGTATATTTTTCTTTATTTCACTTTGCATAACCTTCACTTTTTCCTCTACGCTATGACCATGCCCAACCATTTCTGCGAGCATCTAGATTACCAGGGTTTTGAACTCTGCATCTGATAGGTTAGCTATATCTTTATTGCTTAGTTCTAGTTTTGGAGCTTTGATCTGTTCTTTCATTTGGACCATATTTTTTTGTCTCTGGCATACCTGTTATAAGGGGCAGAGCCTTAGGTATTTGCCAAGGTGGGACAACTCATGTGCTGCTTTATGGTACTGTCTGTAGGGGAGGGGTCCAAGAGGGAACAATGCCGCTTAGTCAGCTCTAGACGCTTTCAGTCACTTCCTCCACAAGCAAATTGGGCCCTTTCGGTGCTGGTTTCTAGGTGGGAGGGTTTGTGTACATTCTAGGACCCTGAGGTCTTCTCCAGTGAGCTTTCCTGTGAGGCTGGGAGGTTCTCCCAGTGCTGCAACCCCCAAAGATTTTTCCAGCCAGAGACTTAGAGGATTTCTTTTCCCACTCTGGAACCCTGGGTTGTGCAGTCTGTCTCACTCCCCTGTTGTCCCTCCCCGTTTACCTGAACGCAAATGAGAGACCACCAGCTGCCATCTTACTCACCAGGTCCTCCAGCCACCCCCTTGTTGTGTCCCCTCCGCCCCGGGTTCCTGTCTCTGTCTCTGTCTCTGTCTCCACCCCTCCAACCAGTCTGGATGAATGTTTCTTCTTTAACTCCTTGGTTGTTGGACTTCCATACAGTTCGATTCTCTGGCAGTTCTCACTGCTTTTTGTTTTTAAATTTGTTGTTGTCCTTCATTACATTGTGTGAGGAGGGAAAGTATATCTATCTACGCCTCCATCTTAACCGGAAGTCTCTGTCTAAAGACATTTTTGATTATCACATTTGGGGAATGGTGACTTCTAGTGGGTAGAGAGCCAGGGATGCTGCTAAACATCTTACAAAGCACAGGACAGAACCTACAACAAAGAACTATTCAGCCCTAAATGCTAATGGTGCTGAGGGAGAGAAACCTTGAGACGCAAAGACACACAGAGAGCCCTGCCTGGACTGGGCTGGGCTGGGCCAGGCCTGACCCACCTCCCTTGCCATATTTTGCTTCCTTCTCCCTCATTCCCTCAACTCCAAGCACACAGATAGCTTCTGGTTCCTGACAGCATTGTGTTCCCGCAACACAGCCTAATCCCTCTGCCTGGCAGTCTCTTCCCTCCTGTTTCATCTAGTTAATGTCTTCTCAAGCCCAGACCTCAGCTCAGTAGGTATTTTCTTGGGAAGCTTTTCCATCAAGACTAAGTCAAATCCCCTATTACATGCTGTCTCTTCTTTATTCTTTCTTTTTTCACAGGTTTTGAAAATGTCTTCATGGATTTTCAGAACTCCCCAAGCTCCCTGCCTCTTAGCTCTCAAGTGTACGGGATAACAGCACTAAGTCTGGAGCCAGATGGTCAGTGTTTGAATCTCCATTCTGGTGAGTTCTAGTTGCGTGACCTTAGGCAAGTCACTTAACCTTTCCGTATCTGTTTTCTTACTTCCAGCATGAAGATAATAACTACACCTAACTCCCAGGGTGCTGTGAGGATTAAATGAGAGATGCTGGTAAGTGTTTGGAACAGTGTTAGGCCCATCATGAGCACCATATAAAAGTTTGTTTTAATAATTACTTCAAGAATGAAAAACTGCCCTGCTGGGACATGGCGCTACAGAAGAAAGAGATGTGGCATTTTGTCTTCCCAGCAGTGTGACCCTGCCTCACTCTCACCACCTTTTCTCCACCAGAGGCATCAGCTCAGGTCAGCTGAGGCAGGAGAGTCAAAGGCAACACATTCTATTGTAGAGATAAAGAAACAGCGACCCAGAGAGGTTAAGGAATTTGGAAAAAATCACATTGTGGGTTTCTTTCTACCTGATCAGACTCTCTCTTCTCCTCACTCCTTCCCCCTTCGAGGTCATAACTGGTGCAATTCCTGATCTACACTAAATGAATATCCCATAGCAACTATCTCCATCTTACTACAGGTCCCTGCTCCCCAGTTTCCTACGAAAGATCTGGGGGCTATAAAATCTAAGTTTATCAGGACAAAGCACACCAAACAGAGCTCAGAAGGGTTCCTAATCAGAGATTTAAGACGCTTATACAACAGCCTGGAGAAAAAAAAAAAAATCTAGGCCTGAAAAAAAAAGTAGACCAAGGGCAAATAATAACCTAAATAAATTAAGAAAACACTGAGGCTGCCTCCCGGAGTTTTCTGCCATTACATCACTGATCCTGAGACAGGCTGTGCAATGTCTCCGAAGGGCTGCGCAAGGGAGGACCACAACTCATTTGTTTTAATTCCCTCAAATCCTGTGTTACTCTTTGACACCCTCCCAGCCTCTCATGGCTGTTCTTACTCTTTTTCCACCCCCTACTGGTTTTTTGTAAGCTCACTCTTCGCCAGCACTGTGACAGTTTAGCTCAAAGAGTTGCTGAGACCTTGGATCTCATGGAAAGTAGTGGAGTATCCAGACTGTGGAATGACAGTAGCCACTAACCGCTTGGTCTGGCCACACCTGGGGAACCCAGCTCTGTCTGTGGTCCTGCTCTTTAAAAATATATGAACAAACTAGAACAGCATAAGAGTAGTACAGGCAGGAAAAGATACTTTATTACATAAGGGATGACTGGGTGAAAAAGGCTTAGGCTATCTCAACAAATGTAGGGCTAATGCGGTTTTTCAGGTCCCAACCACTCTACAGAATGAGCTAATATGAACTTCTAATTCCTACCATAAAAATGCTGGTAGAATATAGCAAAAAAAAATTATAAATATAGGTAAACTCATAAAAATGAAGTAAAACCTCTAGGTGCCAGGAAAAAAAAAAAAGAAAAGAGGTTAAGTGGCAAGCTTCGGTTAATGCCTCAATGGCCCAGGGAGATATTGACCCTCTATATAGGCCCAAACATAGACCCAAATATAATGTCTAGAGGTTGGGGTTTTAATGCCCTCAAAAAAGCAAAAGGTGGAGCTGTGGAGTCCTGTAATGAAGAATAAGGAAGTACTGAGTGGAGACCCTGAGAGGACAGTTGCTTCAATTTAAGTCCACTCACAAGGCCCAGGGAAACTCCTGTGATATGACTCTCTTTTCAAAGTTTTAGGTAAGGAAACAAAACTACCACTGAGAGACAAAAACTCAAATCATCCCCAAACACAAGTGTGTTTGCAAAATTTATATTCTTTATCTGGTGTATTAGTCAGGGTTCCCCAGAGAAACAGAAACAATAGGGAGTATATATATGTAGAGAAAAGTCCATTTACTTTAAGGAATTGGCTCATGCAGTGATGGGGACTGATGAGTCTGAAATCTTCAGGCTAATCCAGCAGGTTAAAACACTGATCTTCCCAGACTCCCTTGCAGCTGAAATAGCATGTGTTGCAGGTCTGGTCAATGAAATATAAACACAATATACCAGTAGGCTTCCAGGGAGAACACTTTCCCTGTTCCCCTCCACTCTTTTCTCTTCTACCTAGAATGAGGACACATTGCTTGGTAGGCACTTTGTGACCATGAAGAGAGAACAGAGTCACATAGCAAGGATAGGAGAAACAGATGATAAAAAGAACCTGGGTGCTTGATGATATCCTTAAAGAGGTTTCCTAGCTCTGGACAACTTAACTCTGGACTTCTCATTACAAATTAAACTCCTGGATATTTAATCCATCAGTCTCTATTATTTGCAGCCAAATGCAATCCCAAGTTGCACAGCACGTTAAAAATTTAAGGATAACCACTAAAAGAAGAGAATTTGAATGTACTGACTTTTAAAGCAGTAAAAGAAAAAAAAATGAAATAAAGAAAACTCAGTCCATATAATAGAAGGCAGAAGAGAAGTAAAGAAACTAAGAGATTAAAACAAAAACATTAAGATACCATTATATAGCAGTAATAACTGAATTCCCAAAATAAATATAAATGAAAAGGATTAAAACTACATGTTAAAAGATATAAATGCTAAAATCAAATAAGAAATCCAACTTTTATTTTTTCTAGTAGACCCACATGTTTTAAGTGCCCACTAGAACACAGGAAGATTGAAAGCAGTGAGACTGGGAAAAATACACCAAGCGACCATAATCCAAAAGAACAAGAGATGAAGCAATACTCAGGTCAGAAAAAATAAGGGAAATGATTACAAAATGACAAAAAGAAGAATCCCAGGAAAATATAACAATGCCGAACCTGGGTATACCTAATAACAAAGTTGGAAAGAAGGAAGGAAAGAAGGGAGGGAGGGAGGGAGGGAGAAAGGGAGGGAGGAAGGGAAATTGACAAACTGACCATCATGGTGAGAGATTTGATCTGAAAGCAGATTGAGCAAAATAAGTGGAAGTTACAGAGAGGAAGGACATTGACTCAATCTGTAGAGGAATTCTTTTGACTTTCAGAACTGTCCAAAATTGAAATGGGCTGCCTTGGGTAGGAGAGCTTCTGAAACATGGAGGTTTTGCAAATCTCTATGACCTTCGATAAAGATGTTGCTGGCTCACGCAGGTATCTGACACTTCGCTACCTGGGGGCAGGAAGTCTGTTTTGTTCATGCCTACTCACCCAATGCCTAGAACAGAACTTGACACACAACAGTCATCAATAAGTATCTACTGAATAAATGATTCAGCCAAGAAAATGGATAAAATCACCTCTTGAGTACCCTCCAATTCTAATATTCAGTGATTCTGACATGCTCATGCCGCTGCTCTTTGTCCTTATTCCATTCTGATGCCCGGAATCACCACGAACTCGGGAGACTTGAGGCGGCACTGCGAGGCAAGGGCGGGGTGAGGAATGGACGGAACAGTAGTAACACAGAAGCCGGGAGGATGGGAGCCAGCTCTGCAAAGAGCTTCCAAAAGTCTTCCTGCCACAGAAATTCCACTTGGCCACAGTTACTGCCCTGGCCATGGGCCCGGAGGGGGATGGTGGCTGGCCTGCCACGCAGGGCTTTCCATTCAGCACATCTTGTCTGTGCTGTTTACAAGGGTGGAGAAGTGTGACTGTGAGGAGGTCACCAGGTCGTCCAGGTCCATAAACCAAAGCTTCTCCCACATACTGGATTCTGGGACACATAGAAAGGGGATGAGCTCCCCAGCTCTAGGGAGTCTTTAGGTCAAAGAGGGATGAGGTCTCTGTACTTGGGTCCCTCTAGTCTGATAGGGAAACACAGCCCTACCCTCATGGAGCCTGTTATGGACTGAAAGTTTGTGTCCCCACCCCAACCCCCCCCCCAATTTAATACATTAAAATCTTAACCCCCAATGTGATGGTATAAGGAGGCAGGGTTTGGAAGACGTCATTAAGTCATGAGGGTGAAGACTTTATCCCCCTGGGGTAGAGAGAGCTCCCTCGCCCCTTCTGTCATGTGTGGACACAATGAGATGCAGCCATCTGAGAACCAGCAAGCGGGCTCTCACCAGACACTGAATCTGCCAGGGCCTCGAACTTGGACTTTGCAAGTTGCAGAGCTGTGAGGAAAAAATTTTGTTGTTTATAAGCCCCTCCACCTATGGTGCTCTGTTATGGCAGCCCCCATGGACTGGGACGGAGCTGCTAGAATGAATGCTACACAGAGTCCCTCTCCTCAGGAGTAAACTCAAATCTAATGGGACAGAACTGGCCCCACCCTCAGAATGACCTGGTCAGAGTCCGCTGTGTCTCTAGCTCTCCCACCCGTGCAAGACCAAGGAGGGAGGGAGACAGCAGGCCCAGGCCCGTTTCTGTGACGAATGGAGCCTGTGAGCACTGCCACCAGCTGGATCTTGGGGGACATTTCCACAGCCCCACCGTCAGGGTTAGGCCTCCCTTCCCTTCCTTGCCTCCACACCATAGTACCTGACCCCGTGGAGTGGATCCTGAGCCCTGAGCCTATTGCTAGCGCAGGAATGTTGGCCCTTTCGTCCTGTCCTGCTTCCCTTCTGCTCTGTTTTTGTTTCCTTTCCCACCCTGTCTCCCCCACCCCCAACCCCCATTTCCCAAGCTCGCTCCGGGGAGACCAGACCCAACAGCCCACTGGTGATCTTGTTTTACATGAGACATTTCCAAAAAAGACCAAAAAATCCTTTCCAGGAAAATGCCATTTTAAAAATTCAGCTCCAGACACTGCGGCAACATTAGGAAAACAAAGGACTTGGCAGAAAGGTTTTCTGAATCGGGACTTTCTCAAATACCTTTTCCAAATTGCCTCCAGTGGGAATGACGCCAAGGGGCAGCTCCGGAGCACCAGGCAACTTTAGAAGGACAGTGACTGCGGGCTTTCACACCGCCCCAGCCTTTCCTTCCCTGGGACCCGCCTGGGATCTTCTCCCAGGCCCGCGCAGAGAGCCCCTCTCAAGGGTTGCCAAAGAAAGCAGCTGTCTCTGGAGGGCCAGGAAATGCTGCTGGCTCCTCCCCGCAGAGGAGACTGCTCGGCCCCTCTCTGGCCGTCACTAAGCGGTGGGGCCAGTCTGCAGGCCTAGGGGACAAACTGTGCTTAGTAGGGAGCTGTCTTCTCTTATCATCCAAGTGACAGAAATATACAATTTCCCCTGAGGCATACACGGTGGTGTTTTTCCTTTTGCGTGTATCAGGTATAATCTTGTTGATGTCATCCATCAAATAACAGTAATGGTCATTATTTATGAAGCATGTTCCACGTGTCCACTGCTGACCTATTCTTTATAGCTGTTTTATCTCATTTGATCTTCATAACAATTGTTATGGGCTGAGTTGTGTCCCCACCGGTCGCCCTCCCAAAACTCGTATGTTGAAGCCCTAACCTCCAGGACATTAGAATGTGACTGTATTTGGAGACAGCTTTTTCAAAGGCATACTTAAGTTAAAATAAGGTCTTTCAGGTGGGCCTGATCCAATCTGACTGGAGTCCTTATAAGAAGAACTGTAGACACAGGTAGATGCGCCCACGGAGGAAAGGCCACGTGAGAACATAGAAAGAAGGCAGCCATCTACCAATGAGAGAAGCATCAGAAGAAAGCAAACACCTTACTAACACCTTGATTTTGGACTTCTAGCCTACAGACCTGTGAGAAAATGTTCTGTTTTTTAAGCGACCCAGTCTGTAGTATTTTGTTATAGCAGCCCTAGCAACCGAATGCAGCCTATAAGATTAATATTGTCATTATCACCACCTTGCAGAGGGCAAAAGTCTCAAGGTGTTGCGAGACTTGCCCAGCAAGCAAATAGGAGAGCTACAATTTGAGAGTCAACTGCCTGACTCCAGAATACAAGCTCTGAAGCGCCATGTTCGACTGCTTTTCTTCTGTGCCCCACTATGTGCGTGCACGTTTACTTACCTGTTGCTGCATAACAAGCAACCTCACAATATAATGGCTTAAAACAGCAACGCTTAATTTGTTCATTCATTAGTAATTGGGAGGGGCTATGTGGGACTAGCTCATCCCTGCTCCACGTGGTGTCAGCTGGGTTGGCTCCAAGGCTAAACCAAATCATCTGAGGTCTCGCGCATTCATTTGTCTGATGACTGACACAGGCTGTCAGCTGGGACCTTAGATGAAGCTATTGTTCCAAACACTCCATATGGCCTCCCCATGTGGCCTGAGCCTCCTCCTAACATGGCAACCATTTGCAACGGTGAGCATCTCAAGAGACAGAGCCAGGGAAAAGCTGTGTCACCTTTTCCAACCCAGTCTTGGAAGAAAGACAGCTCACTTTCACCACATTCTCTTCCTTAGAAGCCAGTCATATTCAAGGGAAGGGAAGTTCGATGCTACCTTTGATGGCAGGGATGTCAAAGAACTCGAAGACATGTTTTAAAATCACTAGAGGCATGTGCCATTGACATGGTGGTCCATATTTTGTCAGGTATTTGTCTATTTACCAGCTGCATCATATCTTTGAAAGAGCAGTAAGAAAGAGTTTTGGGGGGTCCAAAGCCCTGAGCAAGAGCCCTTCAGCTGTACAGGGCCATGATTCCACAGCCCATGCACGAAAAGAGCAGGACCTGCTTCCGGTTGGGCCAGCCTTCTCTGTATGGGACTCAGGCTACTGAGCTTCACTCTAGTCTCAAAAACAAATACTGATCCCCAGCAGAAGGAATTTTACGATGCTGGTCTTCTGACATTTCCTTTTACTCTCAGTTATCATAACCTGAGTCCTACACTGTACCTGTGCCCAAGCGGCTGTCTTGGAATTGTCACAATCCGTGCATTGAGGACTTTCTCAGTGCTGGGCACTACCACCGGCACTTTACGTTTGTTATTTCATTTAGACATCATATCAACCCTAGGAAACATGTAACATTATTACCCATTTAACACACAAGAAACTGAAGTTCAGGGGAGGTAAAAGTTAGTAGAGGCAGAGCCTGAACTGCAGGTTATGCCCTGGCTGGTATCATTTCCTCCAGGGCCTGGTGTCCTGCCCCTGGACCCTTGCCCAGCACCCAGGGCCTGCTTCCCGTTAGCAGGCTCCTTGCACAGCCCCCCGCCTACCAGGACATCTGACGGCTCCTGGATTGTCCGTCTCTCTGCTCCACTCACCTCTAGGGGCCTTGCCATGCTTTCTTTTGGAGCTTATCACTGCCCGCACTGTCAACGACTCCTACTTGGCGATGGCCACCACACTGTGTTCACCCTCCTAACCTATGTCCCAGCCCATCGCATCTGTCCTAGGCCGTCTTGGTAATGGGAGAGTGCTTTGGCAGAGCCAGAGCGCAAGACCATGCAAGACAGCATCATGAATGAACAAAATCTAGAGCCTCAGAGTCAGACCCATCTAGATCCAAACCATTTATTACTGATGTGTAAGAATAATGAGGCCCATGCTTCCTCATTGTGAAGATTCTCCATGACTTAATATGTGTACAGGGCTTGGCACTGTGCCTAGTACATAATAAATGCTTAATAAATATTACTCATCTTTGTTGTTGTTATTATCAAAAATATTTGTAAAAGATCCACTAGAAAACCTAGCATATGGTAGGCATACAAAAATGATAGCTGTTAATCTTGTTGTTTAAGTCCTGGAAAAACTACAGGAATTCAGAGAAGGGCCAGATAACAAGGTAGTGAAGACAGAAAACAGGCTGCCCAGGCAACTGTGCAGATCTGCAGCTCGCTGCCTAACCCTAGAGCTTGAGTATGACTGGCCTTGATTAAGTGGAAATGCCTTTTCACAGAGCGCCCATCTTCATCGGCCTCAATTAGGAGACAACAAGAGCTTCCTGAGCTTGCAAGCCCCTGAGAAAAGAAATTTCAAGAGAGAAAATCAGAAACTCCTTCTGTGCTCTTGCCCACCTTCCCCCGCTATGACAACACGAGCCACTGACCACCACAGGCTGCCCTGTTCATCCAGTTGTCCCGCTGACCCGTGGTTTCACAGCCTTCATCTAAGACTGTCAATTCTCAGAGAACTGGGGCACGTGATCAAGATATGCAATAGTTTCCCAGCCTCAAGCCCACTCCAGGTTGAGCTGTTAGCAAGAGGTGGTCAGAAAGCAGCTCTCAGGTTTATAAAAGAAGAGCCATCACAGGCACGCACACAAACACACACACAGCTTTGAGCATTGGGTGCTGCAATATCGATTGTCTTCCCCCATCATATTTTTTCTGCTACTACTTCACCAGGTTCCTCAGAACTACATTCACCAATGCTCATAGCTCCTGGGTCAATGCTGACCAAACTGGGGGGGTGTATAAAGGTGAGCAGACTCAATGGCTTAGAACAATGTCACCAGCTCAGTTCTAACTGCTTGGCTCCTGTGTTCTTCCTGACTTTCCTTCAAGCCAGATGATCAATGAGGTGACAGCAATTTCCCCCAGACCACTCTCATTTCCCTCTTCCAATCTGACATGGATCTGGTGCCCTCTGCAATGACCTCTGCGAGACCACGTTACTGCTTATGTTGCCTCTGAGCCTGAGTTCTCCCCTCCCCACTCCAGGCTCGGTCCACTCTGCTACAGCCACCCTGCTGCCTCCACTTCTAGTCCCTAAGTTTGCCTAGAATCCCATTCTCCTCTGTATTAGGCTGCTATCTCTGTTGTAATACCGTGTAATAAATAAACCCCAAATCTTAATGGCTTATTAAAAAAACAAACAGTTCTTTTTCTCACAGTCTGTGGGTTAGGCGAAGCAGCTCTGATTCAGGCTGTGTGGGTCAGGTACAGATGAGTTTCACACGTTACTCGTTCTGGGGCCAGCAGCTCCCTGGGACAGTCTCTGCTCATCACAGATGAAAGAAAGAAACACAAGGGAAGGTTAGTGGCAACTTCCCATGACTCCTCAACTCAGAACAGGCCGTTATCAAGGCCTCCCACATTCCATTGGCCAAAGCAAGACAACTGGCCAAACCAGAGTCAAATGGAGGAAAACGTATTCTCCACTTATTCTAGTGGGTTGTGTGCAAAGTCACATGGCAAAGGACATGGACGTATAATATAAGCAGGGAGGAAAGAATTGGGAATAATACTCCAACATCCAACATTACTTACACCAGAACCCTTTTATGAGCTTATCCGAGGGAACTTCTAGCTCGGCTTTCCTACCAGGCTTCCTCCCTCCTGACCCCAGCTCAGGCTTCGGGGCTGGTTCGACATGGACAGAGCCGTCACATGAAGGCCCCTGCCTAGCTGACTGCCAGCCATCGGCTGTCACCTGCATCTCTTGCTGTGATTCAACCACCTGATCGTTCCTCCTGAACACTTAAAGAAGTTACCAGCCTAATTAGCTTCTCAGTGCCTAGCGTATCCTGGCTGCAGAGGGATAGAACCAAGAATTGAGAAGCTGGAAAGGTATTGGGGGATCAAGGCAACTTCTTCCACTCTCTCACGCTCTCTGCCTCAGTTTTCTCTCTGGGCACCAGCTTTCTCTGCTCCTCCATTGACTTGGTAGCATAGGGCCTGCTCCAGCTCCAGGGCTCCAGAAGCTCCCACGTTCAGCACCATTCCCAAGCTGAAGAGGGTTCCAGTGTCTCACTTCCAAAATCCCATAGAAAGACCCCAGTCAATCACGGCCGGGATCATGTAGCACAAACACGGTTACCCACCCCTCAAGATGGAGGAAAAGAGTGGTGCGGGCTGTCAAACATTAAAAAAAGCAACACTCCAAACTGGAGTCCTCTGGGCTCGCTCTGGCCACAAGATGTATTTAGTTTGGCCACAGGATTTTTAAATGTTTTCAACTCTTGACAAAATTTAGAAACTGAGAGTCTGACATATCATTCCAGATTTTTTCTTAAGAAAGTAAATGAGCTCAACTGGAAGAAAGTGTGAAGGCACCCTATGGGGCCAGTACTACTCTGTTTCTTGATCTAGCCGTGGCTCATACTTTCATGTTTTGTTTGCAAAAAATCCATCAAGCTATACTCTTAAAATGTATCCACTTTTGAATATGTACATTATACTTTTTTAAAGTTTTAAAAATTTAGAAGATCTGACAGCATAGCAGCCACATTCCAGCAAGGGATAAGTCAATTGAAGCCGTGTAGTTTCCCCTAGGGACTTACTCCCCACTGCTCCCATTCTGTTCTTGTCACTGAGGCTGGGTCAGCAGTCTTTCTCCTCACCTTGGATATGTTCTTTTCTTATAACAGAGTTAAGAAAGTAGCCTTTTTTCTTTTATTTCCAGAACTCTGTCAAAATGGGGGAAACAAAAGCGTACCAGAGAAGAGGTTCTTTTTTCTGAGAAATATTGAAAATAGATTTTTCTTTTTTTTTCTCAGAAGTTAAAAACATTCCTCCAAGTTTGACATGCAAATAAAATGTATCAGTATCAAAAAAATGAAAAAGAAATCCATCTGAAGGGGCTGTGACCAGTATGTAGAAACTTGATCTAAAAACAAAGGACTGATGCTTTAACATGTTTTATTTTCCAATGCAAAAAAAAAAAAAACAAGTCATACGACTGTGAAATGAAGTTGTAGAGTAAAGTGGGTAAGAATACTGCTCAGGCATTGAAACCTTTCATGGTTGGTGACTTTGTAAAAGAGTAACTACTGAGGACAAAGGAAATTCATGCCTTGAACACCAACAAGTATTTGCAAATGGAAGACTAAACAGAAACGCTGTTGCTCAGCAAGATGATGACACGGCTGAGAACTTACAGGATAGGTTGCATGAAAAAGTTCAGTCATTTGTGGCATTTCCCAGGGAAACTTATGAGAGCCCAGTTAAAATAATACCACCCAGTGAGCTATATTTATTTATGGTTCCGAAAAGACTTGGACATGATTGGAGAATTTTTGGGCATGGCGTCCATCACAGGCACAACTTCAGGAAACGGCTTAGCTTTGTGTGTTGAGAAGTCATGAAAAATTTAAAGCAGACAGGTCAAAATTAGTAAGGCGGGCTATGAAGCAGAGCCTCAGAGGTGGTCAGTATTCAGGCTGACCCTATTTTCAAACTTAAATCCTGAGTGGCAAATTTTGCACAATCATGGGACATAAATGATTCACCAGGAATTTCTTTGTGCTAATAAGTTAAAATAGAACATATCATGGACCTAGTAAATTAGATTCACTTCCATGACTGAACGTATAGAAATTTCAATGCTATGCTTGATGCATTGGATACTCAATAGTCATACATTTCATGCGTTCTAATAAATTAAGGGTAGCTGATGCATAATGTTGGAATCTTTTATTTGCAGATGGGTGGAACAGTTGAAAAATTATTAACTTGTTTTTATCAACCAACAAAAAATACTTACCCCAACTTACTCACAAATATCAGATCGAGGTATTGACCTTTTTGGTAAATTATCACAAGCCATCTCACCATCTGAGTACTTCCCTGCATGAATCTTCACATGTATGCAAGTGGGCTATTGAATTTGTTCATCCTCAGTGAAATTATATCTTTGGGAAACTCATTTGGCAAAGAAAAATCTGGCCCACTTTCCTATGCTGAAATCAATCATCAGAAATGAAAGAGATTACTTAAACTGCTCTCCCAAAATTGTGGGGTTAGAAACAGGATTCCAAAAAAGGTTCTAATTTTATGAAAATAAACTCCTGTTATTTGAGTCACCTTTCTTAATTAATATTGTGCAATAAATGGAGTTTCTGAACCACAGTTGAGTCCCCGAAACTAAATTTTGCAACATTAAAATGCCAAAATTCTATGAATATCTCAGGAGTAGTTACCCTAAATATAAAAACCATCACACAAAGATTCTATCCATGTTCAGCCATGAACAGCTGTTTTCCATTATGAAATCAAAAAGAAAAACTATTGCTCTTAGTTAGAGGATTCAAGGCTGAATTCTATACAGCACATCGCAACATGAAATGCAAGACCCAACACTGACATGTTGGGGCAAAGGAAAAAGTGTCACATTTCTGGTTCTAAAGCAAAGAAGTAATGAGTTATGAAAGAAAAAAATTAATTAAATATTTCTATTTTTTCAAATGTAATGTTTTTCAATTTCAGACTTAATGTATAATCTCCAATATCATACATGTTTGTATTATGTTATGTGTTTATGCCACGGTCAAGTAAAAATGAAAGAAAGTTTGATTATATTTCTGGCAGTTGATTTTTCTTACACCCAGCCCAGTTTATTCACTTTGTTGTATTTCTGGATTCTGCTGGAATCTGAGTTTGCAACCTCTAGTATACTATATATGTGGGGGGTTTTTTACTATGTTTTTACCATTGAGCAAGCGAGTTTATATTGAAAAATAATATATAAAAAATCCAGAACAGAGAAACAAGCTCGCTTATCTTAGTTAACATCTCGATAGTACTTATAAAAACAAAAACATGTATTTATAGGTTATATATATTTAAAATGTATTGTAATTAAAAATGAATCATACTGCATATAAAGTTTTATAAGTTTGCCATATTATTAAGTGTTCTGCAGCTCAAGATTTTAATAGCTACATATTATTCTATAATGTATTTGTAATGTAACTATGTTAACTTATTTGTTGCATATGTGTGCACATTTTGAAGGTATTGGTCTTGATACCAGTCCTGGTTCCACCTTTTTCTTAACAATAGTCATGTTTTTATTCATAATATCATATACCCAGTACCTTCATTTTCACTTGTAGTTTCCAATAAAGTCTGGAATTGGTTCCAGTGAGAACTTGGTAATTCTCTGAGGGAGCTAACAGAAAAGCTCACTTTGTGGGCCCTTCTTGAGCCCAACAACCTTGGCTCACTGACCCTGAGCATCATTTTCTAGACCCTTGATAATTATTATTATTGGCTCAGAGGGTAACTGTTTTGCTGCATGATGTGGGGTCTCCAGTTGGTTCATTCACTTTCCACCTTGAACAGAGCCAGAGCTATCCCAGAAAGATTAAAAAAACGATCCAAGTAAGAGATGCCCAAATATGGGGAAAAAGAAAACGTCTCTGAGGTTAGGCCCAACAGCCAGCTGCCACCTAGCCAGCCCAGACACCATGACTACTTTTACACTGGCCTTGTGTCACCTGACTGCCCATGTTCCCAACCCCACTCCCACCACTATTTATATTAATCACATATGTCCACAAATCTCAGACCTCCTAGTCCCAGAAGAGATATAAGGGTAAATGGAAGGCCTCCAGTCTGACTGGGGAGGCGGTGCTGTCCATAAGGAAGCCTGTTTAATTAGGAAATCATCATTCACATCCTCGGGAATCCCCCAGTTTGACAAGGGGACTCCAGCATCAGGAAGCCTTTCACTTGATGAAAGAAAGCCAGTTTGCTGCTATGATCAAAGGCTTCCAGAAAATGTGCTGATGGCATCAAGTTGGCAGTGCAAATAAGCACATGAAAATAAGCGAGAACTTGCAAGGTGGGGAAAAGACCTTCAGACCACCTGCTCAGGCTGCGGCCCCAGGACTGCAGAGAAGAGGCAAGTGGAGAAGAGTGTATTTATAGCAGCTGAACAAGGGACATCATGAGCTCCCCAGAGCAAACATCTATAGGATGATTATCTTTAAAAGAAATGATAAAGACCCACGTCAAACAGTATAAAAGTAAGTTTTTAAGAAAAAGAAGAGTCAAATTTTTATAACTAAAGATCACAGAGGAGCACATGCATTCACTTTCTCTCCTTTATAAGGTCCCATTAAAATTAATTTTTTAAGCTATTAACCCCTAATAAGGAAAAAACGGGGAGCGGTCTTTCCTCAAAGGAAGAATTTCAACCCACTTCTGAAAAACTAAAAGTCAATTAAAGAAAATGAGATAGCAAAACAAAGTAGGCTGCAGAGTAGGAGTCGTGATCTCCCAGAATTTTTTGGCCATCCCCTAGAGAGGCTCATGACTTGGAGAGAGCAGACAAGGTGGCCAATGAAAGCTCGAAGTGAAAGCGGAGTTCAAAATCCACATACAGCTCCTCCCCAACCTCGGCTGACAGAATTGTCTGTAAGCAGGCTTTGAATCCTAAAGCTAGACAGGGGAGAGAGAAAAAGATAGAGAGGAAAGAGGAGGGAAGGGACCAGGGGAGATGAGAAGAGAGTTGAGGAGAGCTCTTCTCTAGAGAAATCTCATTTTCTAGAACAGAGGCAGCAAAGGCTGTTGTTGGTGCCCCAGAGTAAAGAAAGCTCCAGAATCCCGGCATTTCAGAAGCCCATGGCACAATGGCCAGGCCCGCCCCAGCCCTCATTCTCGCTCTAACCAAATCCTTCCAGTGACCACCATACACACAGTGCCCAAGCATACCCCTTTGTCCTTCATTCTCACATACGAATGACAGCAGAGGCTCCTCAGGCACTGAGGAAAGCCTGCAACGTGAAAGAGGGTTATAAAGAGCTAGGTCCTCATACATCACGGCCAAAAGTCAGAAGATAATGTCTGAAGTTGATAAATCAAGGAGGAATGGTATAAGAATATATTTATAGATGATTTAGAACTAAAAACAGGAAAAGATAAAAGTTGCCTCTCAGGAGCAGAGCAGGAGGTGGAGGAGTGCTGTAGGAAGGGCAGAAAACTTGTTTTTCATTGTAAGCCCTTCAGTACAATGTAGTTTGATTTTTTGAACTTTTAAAATATTTTTAAAGAAAATGTTACATGGTAAAGCTATTGCCCTGAAAGGAATCATCAGAATAATTCATTGCTATGTAATCTTAATTTTTTGTTCCTGAAGTTTTAGTTTTCATTCCTAATTTTTTTAAATATTTTATTTATTTAGTTTTAGGGAGAGGGGAAGGGAGGGAGGAAGAGAGGGAGAGAAACAGCGATGTGCGAGAGATACATTCATCAGTTGCCTCTTGCACACCCCCAAATTGGGACCTGGCCCACTACCCAGGCATAGGTTCCAACTGGGAATCGAACTGGTGACCTTTTGGTTCATAGGCCTGCACTCAATCCACTGAGCCACACCAGCCAGGGAATGTTCCTAATTTTTTTAAGCAACCAATATAAATGGAGATCCTCTAGCAATTATTTCCTATTATGTCCATTCCAAGTAGTATGTTACCTTATGTTTCAGGGAATTGTTAAAGAGAAGGAACCAAATTATGTAACTTCTAAGTTTTCTTTTTTTATTTGCCAATTAAACCAAGGAGAAAGAAGAATTTAAGACCTAAAGGATCAGGTCAGACTCTCCCTCACCCCCAATATTTCTTGAGCACATACTATATGCCAGACCAATATCGTCAATGCAGTGGTGAGACGCAGTAGTGAAAGGTACAAAGCACTATCTTGGAAACTGAATTCTAGTGGGAGATGGGGAACAAACTATAGACACAAAAACAAATAAATAAAAGGGGGCAACATTAGATAGTGTCAAGAACTGTACAGAGGATTGAAGCGTTTTGATGACAGAGAGTGCCTGAGGAGATACCTTGGTGTTGATGATCAAGATTGGCCTATTTGAAGGATGACAGTTAAGCTGAAGTGTGAATGGGAATAAAGAGCTAGCCTTACAAAGACTGGGGGATTGGAGGGCATAGAGGAAACGGTGCATCATTCCACTTAGAAAATCTCTAAGTGGGAGAGAAAAGGACTTTTAATATGACAAGTATGCATTCTGAGAACAGACACACAGAAGGTCATTATGGTTGAACTTAGTAGGTAAGAAGAGATAAGAAGAAATAATGGGATGACATAGGAATTGCAGGAACCAGATCATGTTGAGTTTTTAAGCTATAGTAAAAAATTTGGATTTTATTAAAAGCACTGTAGAAAGCCTTTGAAGACATTTAAGCAAGAGAGGAGCTTGATCTGATCTAGGTTTTCAGATAACTTCCTACCTGGAATGGTTTGAGGCTAGTTATTGCATGTCTTTAGATAATCAAAGGAAGGGGATTCAGGCGAACTCAGATCAAGTTAGCATGACTTCTTTTAGGAAGCCAAGTTTCCATTCATTCATTCATTCATAAGTTGACTCAAACATTTATTGAGCATTTGCTCTCTGCCCAGCACTACACTGGGCGTCCGAGATACAGAAGTCCTGTCCCAAAGGAGACGCGTAGGAGGTTGGCATGGAAGAATGTTACTGAATAAGCTGGTCAGCAAGGATGAGACCTGGGCTGAGAAGCTGTAAGATTTTCTTTTTCTGAGAAAGTTTCAGGCCATCTGGGTTTTATAGGAAACAAGAAGGAACGCCTCCCTTCTCTGTCCTCAAGAAGAAGTGTGGTAAGCTTACAAAGGCGGCCTTCCTCCCTCTGTGACTTGATATGCCCTCATAGCCCTGACTCCGGGCTAACCTTGTGACTTGTCTTGGCTAATGGGACAACAGCAAGCATAACATGAGCAGAGACTTGAAAAGCACTTGCACATTGAGACCCACCCGCTCTCCTTTTGTGCTCTTGGGAACCTTGCAACCACTACCGTGTGAATAAGCCTGAGCTAGCCTGCTGGAAGATGAGAAACATGCTGGCCAAGTGTTCTCCATTGCCCTAGATGACCAACCAGCAAACGTGAGTGTGAGGCCATCCTAGACCCCCGATCCCTAGCCAACCCAGTCCAGACCAGAGAATCTACCTGGCCCACCCACCAAATAATGAGAAGAAAAAAAACTTTGTTAATAAAAGGCAGTATGCTTTTGGGGTGGTTTGTTACACAGCAAAAGCTAACTAATACAAGAATACAGAAAAATCAATTTACCTCTCACAAAAGCAAAATCCTCAGTTCACATACTTCAGGCCATGGCCTGGCTCCTCTTATCAGTGATTTCTGAAAAGTGTCCATCTTTTCCTGCCCAACCTGTCACATGCATCTATTGATTTTCCCTGAGGACACACCTACCTTAGTGGAAGAAAAATTAATGGCCCTGGTGAAGATGAGAGCTGGTCCTATCAGAAGTGTGCACGAGGGGATCTGAGCAGGTGACAGTGCAACCCAAGGTAAGCATATGGTGACAAAGGGTGGCTGCACTGCAAATACAGGGTGAGATTAACAAGAGTTTAACAAGGGGGCTACCAGGGAAGAAAACACCACAGGCAGCTGTGCTCTGAACTCGGCCTTATCTAAGGCCTCTTCACCCAGCCAAAGGATTCGAAACTCAGTGGAGAGCCCATGAGCTCAGTAAGAAAGAGTTTACAGCTTTCTTCCTCAACAAGCTCCAAGATAAACAGAATAAACACCAGTTGGTCTCAGCTGGTCTCCCGTTGGCCTGCCTGGAGGAGGGGATGCCAGAGATAGCTTCTTGAGGTCGCTTCCAGGCCTGCATTTCTAGGAAATAGACAATTATGAACAACATGGATTTTATTATCGTGACATCTCTAAGGTCTCTGCATAAAGCCTATATTTGAAAATATAAACATGTAAGTGAAAAAAATGTCAGGGGAATAAATATTTGTCTTAAAAGAGACCATCTGTTTCAAATTTTTATTTAAAAAAAACCAACATGTGTTTTATTTTAAATTTGTATGTGTGTTGTTATCCTTGGGTTAAGTATTAGGTAAATAGACAGAAGCATTGAGAATCCATTTTCCAGCAAATTTTGGTTAGAAATCCTTGCACACGTGACGCGGGAGATAATTTAGGGGCTAATTGGAGCTTTGTGGGCAGCCAGCTCCTCGCAGCCCTCTCCCCTGCTCAGTCCCTCTGTGACAGGGATGAGGATTTCCCTGGCACTGGCGTTTGCCTTGGACAAGATGGCATTTTACACCTCAGCCGACACAACATGGTGGAGGCTGCTCCCAGGCCTGGCAGCAACCAAACACCGGTGCGGCCAGCGTGGCAGGACCACAGAGCCCGCTTCTGTTTGGGCCTCAAGATGCAGCTTCAATGCTTAGTCAATACGAATGCAAATCCTGTTTGGTGGCTGTAACCAGCTGGCTGGGGTGAAAGTGGGGCGTCAAAAAAAGATGGCTGCAAGTTGGTCTTGATGGGTAAATAGGGGAGAGTCGTGAGAGAGGTCATTTCAGAACGGGGGCACAGTATGGAATCTTGAAGGGGTCTGGTATACTTGGGGAAAGGGCATCAATTTGGGGCGGCTGCAAGTAAGGAATGGCTGGAGATGACACTGGAGTGAGGCTGTGAACAGTGGACAACTTTCACTTTTTGCCTGTTTCCACACCCCCCTCCCCGCTCCCATTTATTCCAGGTGATTCTGATGGGTCTGTCAAGCTCTCTACTCAGAACATGCCACTGCTCTGGACACAGCCATTGGCCGAAGAGTGGCCACGTGACCTGTTTAGAGCCAAACACAGTTCTTGGGCTGGGGGTGGACAGCGATAAGGATCTGTGAGAGTTTTCTCTTTTCTGCTAAGGTCATAAGCTGAAAGGACCTAGCAAGGCATCTTTCTCTTTCCCATCGTGTGGGAAGTTTCTGCTTCTGAGTTAAGACCAGTATAGTGAAAAGCATAGAGGAGAGAGTGAAAGATGATTGATATTATTTGAGTTGCTGGATCCAACTACACCTAGCAATTTTTACCGAAACCAGAGCTGGGTTTCTGTCTTTTGCAACTAAGAAATTATTGGCTAATACAATGGAACCAGAAGCCAAAATAAACTTGCAACAAGAAGCAGACAACTCTACCTGACATAGGCAAGAGTCCAGCAGCTCCCTGTGGTAGAGAGAGCTAGCTGCCCACCAAAATATATGCTCCCATTCCAACACACAGGGTTGTTACTGGGAAGCAGATGCCCAGCTAAGGATTACGTTTTCCAACCCCCACTCTTGTCTTGCGTCTCTATGTGGTACGAGACAAATTCTCACAAGTCGAATATGAGCAGAAGTGATAGGAACCTTTTCCCGACCAAGACTTTAAAAGTGGGCCTGCCTTCTGCACTTTCTTCACCTTTGTTCCTGGGAGGGAAGGATGATGAGAAGCCCTGAGGGATGACAGCACCACAAAATGGAGGGTGCCTGCATCTCTAAAACACCACCCTGAGGACGGCCACCACTAAAAAGGAGCACCTGTTCTGGAGAGCTTAGTAAGCAAGAAATAAATTTCAGTGTTCGTAAGAAATCAATTTCTTCTGAGTTTGAGCCACTATGCAGTTTAGTCATTGTACAGAAGCTGGGGTTACCCGAATTAGCACATTCCTTTCAGCATTTTGCAAGTTGCTTGCAGTCCCAAGGTCAGCCACCTATTGCTTTGCTCTCCAATGCCAGAATTACGAAGAACGGGGACTCCTGCTGGTGAAATCCACAACGTGTTAGTTCCATGTATTTATGGAGCACCTACTGCGTAATAGACCAGGTACTAGCTGTCTAAGGTTACAAAGGGAAATTAGATATGCCATTATTTTATTAACTCTAAGTCATCACCTGTTGTGAGATGTACCATTCATTATTTTATGTAACACTGAGAAAAAAAATACCTGTACCACTGAGAAAATTTTTGCCAATTAAACTGTGACATGCCATGAAAAGCTATCCTAATTTCAGAATTGTGGAAATGTGTATCCTAAAACTGATGAAATCCAGTATTTCTTACCTTCAGGAAGCTGCAGATCTTGTGGGAGAGGCAAATAAATAAATAAATATGTGCCGTGCAGTACGAATGCCGTAAGAGACCATTCAGCCGGAATCCCGAGAAAGAGGCATTGTCGTAGAGATGGGGAAATCTTCACGAAAGTGATACCTGAGCTGGCTCTTGAAAGAGGGAGAGTGGAAGTGACTGCCAGGAGATGCTTTCCCCTCAGTTAGCAGGGCTAGCAGGCCTTCTAGATGCCTTCTGCATGCCTTCAGCACGGCTTTCATCAATCTCCAGGGACTACAATGGTTTAGCAGAATCTCAGAATCCTACAGCAATAAATTCCAACCAGACAGCTCCATTTTCTTGATAAATGGAGGCTAATCCTTTAGGTGCCAAGAGATCATTTTAACTGGATATTTTTCAGGGGAAAACCTTCCAAAGTGTGTCATAGTAAACCTCTGGCATCTGCTAGGGGTACATCAGGGAGACAGACTCCTGGCTTGCTCAGAATCACATTTACATGAAAAGCCACAGGTATCCTGTGTGTAGTCTGGCACCAATATCACCCTCCCTTTCCACTGACTCTATAGTTTTGCCTCTCGCTTGATGAGCAATTACATGTAACCAGTACATTGACCACGCATGACTTCTGATGTAATCAAAGCACAGTTTTATTTTTGTCTCTTATTATCTCTTTAAACCTGACTCCATGTGGGTAGTCTTCCTCTACCGCTGAACAAAAACCTCCCGTAGGCTCATGACTTTTTCGTTCAGTCTTGGGTGGTTGACACACTAAGTCACTTGAAGTGACACACACAGTCCTGATTCTGTAACCTGAATACCCAGTTCTGTATAATAATTCAACTTGATTTAGGAGCATTGATTTTTCCTTCCGCCAGCTCCCTTTGCTTCAGGCTGGAGGCGGCAGTGGTTGATCTTTCTATCAGCCTTGTGGGTCTTTTATTAACGCACGCACACGTGCATGTGCACACACACACACACACACACTGCAACAGCTCTCTCCAGAGAAAGCATTTTGCTGATCTATTTTCCCTCTTCATTTCCTCAACCACTGTATATTCTCAAAGTGGATGAAATGGTATCCAGAGTTCAATTTCCTTTGTACATTCTGCAAGTGACGATCTAGGCTACATAATTTTACATCCATTATACTTTGATGTCTCTGTCAAATATTTGTTTTTAACATCCTATAGCATAGTATTATGATGGACTAAATGTTTGCATCCCCCAAAAAATTATATGTTGAAGCCCTAACCCCAATGTGATGATATTTGGAAGTGGGACCTTTGGCAGATAATTAAGATTAGATGAGATCATGAGGGTGGGACCCCCATGATGGAATTACTGCCCTTATAAGAGGAGGAAGAACTCTCTTAAGACCTTCCTCTCTCTCTCTCTCTCTCTCTCTTCCTATCTGCCTCCCTCCCTCCTCTATGTGAAGATACAGCAAGAAGGTAACCATCTGCAAGCCAGCAAGAGAACTCTCACCAGAACCCAACCATGATCTCAGGCTTCCAGTCTCCCAAACAGTGAGAAAATGAATTTCTGTTGCTGAAGCCCCCCAGTCTACGGTATTTTGTTATGGCAGCCAAGCTGACTAAGACAATTACTAACCAGAGCATTTACTAAAACTGTTTTATAGATAGCTTTCTCTAGTCATTCTCTAGTTTCTGTGTCAAGCACATAGTAGGCACTCAAAAATTTTTATTAAATGAATGAATGAGTGAATGTATAGCAGAATGACAGCATCACTCAGTTCAGATATCCATGCCACTGTGAAATGCTTCATTCCATTCTGTGTTATTTTCTTTTTTTTTTTTAATGTGTGTGTTAAGTGACATGAGCTAGAGGAAAAGGTAGAAGATCCCCTTCACCAATCTCCTCCCTGGCTTAACATGCTTCCCCACTAAGGGGGCACAAACATACAATTAGTGTGACCTGTTTCTTCCAGACCTCTGTCTTTGCATGTACATGCCTGTAGGCCAGCATCATGCAGTGTCACACCATGCATGTGTGTGGTAATCTGCACTTTCTCTTATATCTGGCAGCCCTCTCCGTGGCAAGTACATCCCTCATTCTTTTAAAGGCTGCTTCTTATTCCACAGCAGAGACGTACCTGAGAATGGGTATTTCAGGTGTTTCTACATTTTCTCTCTTACAAAGTTGCAAAGTGCATTTCCACATGCTTACTTGGGCAAACATGGGAGTGATTACCTGGGCTGTATGGTTTGTGCCTTGAAAGTTATGATTGCCTCTGCTCCACTGCTGTCCTGGGATACAGTTTATACGCCATTCCACCAAAATATCCCCACCCCACTAACACAGGATATTTTCACCCACCTCAAATTTTTATTAATATGATATTAGAAAAACAACTCATTGATAGCTTATAGTTCTCTGATTACTAGTCAAGTTTGTGGTCATTTTTATTTTTACCTATTCCCATTCTGTGGCTATTTTTCTATCGGGTTGTCCTTTAATTGCTATTTTATAGAAACTCTCTCTTTTTTGTGCTTATTAACCCTTTCTCTGTTATATATGTAACAAATACTCTCTCTCACATTGTCATTTGTCTTTTAGTTTTGTTTATGGTATCTTTTTGCATAAAAATTTTTATTTTTATGCAATTATAACAAATGTCTCCTTTGTGACTCCTTTTGCTACTTCTAAAATTAATAAAATATTCATTTATATTTCCTTCAGATATTTTAAAGGTTTTTGTTTTGTGTTTTCTTTTGTCTGGTGGGGGAGGTGTTAGTTTAGCTATTTATTTCATGTAGAATTATTTTCTATATATGGGGGGAGGGGCAAAGGGAATCAATTTTTTTCCTAAATTTTTGATGGTCCCAATCTCATTTATTGAATAATATATTCTTTCTCTCTCTTATTGGAAATGCCACATTTATCATGTACTAAATTACCATTCATGTGCATATATATAATACATAATATAAATACATATGTGTGTGTATTTTATATATATTTTTTTTATACAAACACACACACACACACACACACACACACACATTTGGCCAAAAAGTCCATTTAGTCTTTTCCATACAATAAAAGACACATTTCATTTTCACCAATAACTTTATTGATTTGGATATTTTGAGTGTGTCAGCTATCTCCTGCATGGTATAACATTGATTGTTCTCAATTAATGTCTCGATTTGATTACTATCAACTTCAACTGGTCTACCCGACCGTGGAACACCATCCAGCAAGAAATCTCTAGCACAAAATTTGCAAACCACTTTTGACATGTTTGATCGGTCATAGCACCTTCTCCATACACTGAACAATTTTTTCTTTCGTGTTTCAGTTATGTTTTTATCTTTCTTGAAATAATAAAGCATAATGACAAAAATGTTGCATATTTCCTTCCATCTTCAATATTCAAATGGATACATAAAAATTCATCAGTTCTGCTGTTTTTTTAAATACATGCTGATATGGCAGTGATCCCAATACAATCTAACAAATTGTTTCAAATGAAGTTAGAGACAACTAAGTGCTAGTAGAGCCGTCTTACAGAAAAAAACAAACGAACTTTTTGGCCAATGCAATATATGATATTTTACTGTAATGTATCCAAAGTGTCTTTTGTCTTAAACTTCAATTCTTCCACTAGCAACAAAAGTTGGCTTTTGAGGAGGTTCTATTTTTCCTGTACACATGTACAGAGAAGATTCTTTTCACTTCCATGATGAAAAACAGAATGCAAATACTTGAAGCCATTAATAAGAGGCTCTTTCCTCACCCCAGGTTTGCACTGTCAGCAAAGCAAATGCATATTTCAGCAAATATCAAATTCTTACACATTAGGGAGCATGCAAGCTTCAGGCCCAGCTCTTCAATTCACGAGAATGCTCACTCAATCCCGATTTACATTCAATCCCTAGAGCATATTAGATTCTGTGCAACTGTTGTTGACTTGGAGCAGACCCTGGACTAGGCCTCCACTTAGATCTTGGACTATTGATGCCTATCTAGAACAGCTTGGAAAGATGGGAACCACCTTCCACGTCAGTGAGATTCAGCTTCTGACCGTAAAAAGTGTCCGGGCAAGTACACAAGAGAAATGTTTTCTGGAATTATTTTCCCCAGCTTCCTACTGATCTTTGGGATGTCGTTGGTGTCAATCCCAACCTCCCCCCACTGCCCCACAAGGAGAGCAAAAATACAGATTCCTGGATGCAGAGATGATATCTTACTATCTCAAATTAGAGGTGACCTGAAAATAAATCTACCATGCCAGCCAATTGTTTCCAGAAAGAAAGCCCACAGGTCAATTGTCCTAAAATGACTGTTATCTCTGGGATGCATTCTACAATTTAATCAGTTTATAAATAACAACCCACTACAAACTACTTCACTCAGTTACCTTGGCACTAATGGAGAGTTTATCTTGGACAGGGTCCTGACAGTAGCATTGCCCAAAGCCAGGCATTCTCTGGTGCTTTGCCAAGATTTTATTTGGCAGTGGCAAGGGTCTGGTTATACCAATGTTAAACATTCGTAGCCATGGGCACTACTTCAGCCATGTTCAATGAAGTTGGCTTTGGGAGCCCAGTTTGCTCATTCACCTGTGTGCTCTAATGAGCTTAAGGCAACTTCAGGAGAGAGTCCTGGTCTTTGTGGTGGACGGTGACAGAGGGACTCAGGGATGCCAGCCTCGCCCCAGCTGGATAGTCAGCTAAGACATGTGGGTAGGCACTTAGACGGCAACAAAGAGTACTGCCCTTCAGGTCCAGCTAGGAAGGACAGTTTAAATGCCCTACCACTAAATATTTATTTAAAAGCCTTGCCGAGAAACAACACTATTCAGAGAGGATTGCTTAAAGGATAAGCAGTTCATCGACTCTTCCAGAGTTTCCAACACCGATCTCTGGACCCTGCCAGAGCTGCTGAAACATGGATACCTGGAGTGCATCACGTTGGCCCCAGCAGAATTGCTTTTGCTGAACTGTTTTTGGTGTGATGCCATCAGCATTTTTCAATGTAATTACAAGAAACAGTCCCATAAAAAGCATCATTATATTTGAGGGAACAGGACTGTTGAAGACATTGTTCATTACATCACACAGTGTTTTTGTTATTAAGTATCCTCAGGGGTAACTGTCTGAATTTAGCACTAAAATAATAGTGCTTCTCCCTGACGATTGGTTTACTTATCTGTGGCATGATTTCCTAGAGGGTGCTATGAAGAACACCAGGGCAAAAGGCAGTTGACTGGTGCTCCATGAAAGCAGGGTTTCATAGTCCAAAAAAAGAAAAGTAAAAATCTCTAGGGCAAAACCAGTTCTTTGTTTTCATGACAGGACTTCTCTGAATCACTGATACGATAATGTGCATTATACATGGGTGGGCAAAAGTAGGTTTACAATTGCAATACAAATAAATAATACAATAATTAATAAGTACCAACATAAGAATAAACTGTGTTTTGCATACTCACAACTGTAAACCTACTTTTGCCCTACCCCATATACTGTTACAAAGTGTAACATTTACTTGGTGACTGAGGATGACTATAACAGGCCACAGTCTTTGTGTTGGGTCCTAACCATAGAAACTGATATAGATATTTACATGCCCAAACCGTCCTTTCCTCCCCACCCCTGAGTCTTCTAGCTTGCACTGCCCAGCTTCCCTTCAGCCTGGTATTGAGATCTGAGATGTCCTCAGTTGTGTCACAATGACTGTTGGATCCTCTCTATTTCTCCCTCTCCCCTCTATCCCACCTCACTCCACCTGGCAGTACCCCGACGCAGGCACCCAGGCTCAGCAGAAATGCCTGGGTCTTCAGCCACTCTGCTACTGAGCCGTGGGGCTGCTCTTCCTCTCCATCCTCCCAGCCTGTTTTGCTCTCCTCTCACAAAAATGTCTTCTCCTGTCTGCAGTCACCACTGCTCCAGCTTCTCAGGGTCTCTCTCTTCCTTTCTTTTCTCTTTGTTACCTGGTTTTTTCTGGTAGATTTTGTAAAACTTTGAGGGAAATGCTGGCATCTACAGACACCAATAGGTAATCAAGATCCTGCTTTGCCTTTGTACAAGGAATAGACTATTCAGAGGGCATAATTTCCTCTTGGACTCCTATTAGAGCTCCGAGTCGGCCACCTTACAAACAAAGTGATTGTTTGTTCCCGTCACCACCACCGCCGCCACCACCACCGCCATCTTCTGGACCAAGGCTAAAGCAATGCCTTAAGAATCTAGAAAGCCGCTTCCTGATTTTGACAGAGACCATTGCTTACCAGTTCCCCTCTTTCTCAACAATAGAAGCTTACACTTTTAACGAGCATCCAGCCAGACACAATGAATACTACATTTCCCAGCTACCTTTGCTACTAGAAATAAACATGTGATTAAGTTCCAGCCAGTGAGATTAAGTAGAACTGGCATTTGTAACTTCTAGTAAGTATCCTTAAAGCCTTGTTTTTCTTAATCTATCTTCTCTTGTTGCTGGTCGGAATGCCATGCAATGGCTGGAGCTCTTGTAGCCATCTTAAGCCATGAGGTGGCACATCGAGGATGACAGAGCATCATATGCGATAAGCCTGGGCCCCTGATCATTGTGAACCCAACACATAGTCCTAGACCCCCTAACTCTGGCCACTTTTATGTGAGTGAGAAATAAATATTCACTTAGTTTAAGCCTCAGTTCATTGGGATATTTTTTAATGACTCACACCCACACTTTGTCCTAATTAAAATACCGGATAACTGGAGTGTTACTGGAACAAAAAGGAGCCTAGGATTCATTGTCTAACTAAAGTTGAAAGGAGCCTTGAGAGTTAAGGAAACTGGAGGCTTATAAGGGTTAAGAGATTTGTTCACACTGGAGTTTATAAAATGATGGAGGTGGGCTATCAACCCAGGTAATCTGACTCCAGAAACCAAATGTGTGACCACTGTTTAGTTAAGATTAGGTCCTATGTAACAGAAAAGTCCAATAAAGTAGTGACTAAAACAAGACAGTTTTTTTTTTTCTGAATTAAAAATGCTAGAAGCTGACAATCCAAGGCTATTTAGCATTGTCTCAATCCTTTAGATACAGCCTGTCACTCTGCAATGCTACAGTATGTCTCTCCTTTTCATATTCTAAGGCGGCTGCTAGAGTTCCCCCTCACATCTGCTTTACAAGATAGAGGAAAAAGCAAAGATCGAATATCACCTGTCTTTTTGGATGTTTCCTAAAACCCTTATGCTTGCCATAGGGAACTTTATTCTAGCTGTATCTTTGGCCCAACCAAAGGGCCAAGATCTTTATCTTGGAGCTGGTCTGGACCAAGTGTGAGCCCAGTGCAGACAGACTTAATGCCTAGATTAGGACGAAACAGGCTAGTAGCCTCCCTGTGTCCTTTCTGTAAGAACTGTCTTGCCACAGCTGCTACATTGGAAGCAGTGAGAGGAAATACTCCTATTTCAGAGGCCCTGGAAACATCTTTGGTTGTGTCCTGCCCCCAGGGGAAGAGTGAGGCAGAACAGTATTTAACTGTGTCTCTTAGCAAAGGTTACATAATTTGGACTTGGATGAGAGTTGACTAACTCCAAATCCTTTGTTCTTCCTACTGTATCACATCACCTTTTTTTTTTAAAACCAACACTGTGTTCTGTAGTTATTGAAACAAATAAATGGGCCTGAAGGTAAGTGGCACAGGTGTTTTAAAGCTAAGGAATTGCCCCAAGGGTCCCTGCCACCTGAACCAGAAGCCACCCTGGCACTGCAGTAAGAGTAAGTGCTCTGAGTCACCCATTGTGGGAGGGAAGCCTCCAAGACCTGACAGACAAGGATGACTTCATGAGGAGTCACACCTGGGCCTCGCTTGGGTAATGAGAGCAAAGAGACTGCCCAGGGGGTCTTTTGAACTCTTTGAGGTCTCCATTTTCCTGTCAACTGTGCCCTTGCTGGCGAAGGCACAACAGCCCGCGGGGTGGTGGCAGCTTCGTTTCATTCAGTCAGGGGCTTGTTTCCTCCCAGCCCAAGACTTGCTGGCAGGGACACTGAAACAGGATATTTTGACCCTATCACTATGGACATTTGTCCCCCAAGGACATTTGAATTCACTCTCAGTAAAGATACCCTTCAGGTGTCATCTCTCTTCTCCCTCTTTCTGTTACTTTACATTCTCTCTGCACCGTAGCACCATGGAAAACTTCCTATGGCAGAAACAGTGATTGACAAGGATGTTTTCTAGTGGAAAAAAAAAAAAGAAATTGATTAATCAGTTGCTGAATCAGCTCTTCCTGTAAGATTTACACAAAGTCGAATTGACCCAGGTAGAAATATTTTTAGTAAAATGAAAATGGAATAAGTTAGAAATGCTTTCATGCATCATGGATAGAAAATTGATTACAGGAGGATAAACATAGCAGTTCCTCCAGAGGAAGCAAAATTTGTCCTAGCACTTGGCACTAAAATAAATTTCTCACATGGAAGTCCCATGCTTACCTCCAGGGCTTCTTAGACCACTTGAAGTCACCATCTTTTCTGTGAATCTGATAAAATCTATGAAGTGGCTTCCCAGGAAAAAAAGTCTATACAATCATCCTATCACATTTTTTTCATTCAGTTTCTGGAAATCCACAGGTTCTGAAAGCTCATTGGTGGATTCCAGTCCAGAAACCCCAGTCACGTGACAGGGACACTTGCTTGAAATCGTTTCCAGGTGAGGGGAAGGCAGAGAAGGAGAAGAGTGGGGAGATTTCCTACAGCCTGATAACAGCTCACACTGGGAGATCCCGGAGATGTGGCTATGTTGAAATATGGCACCATGTGTCTTTAAACCTTACAAAACACTCAGAATTCAGAATTTATAAGCTCTTCCTATGGTATCTTTTCATACTTCTCCCCTCCCCCCACCTTTTTAAATTAAAGACCTATCTTAATATATTTAACCAAAACTCAGGCGTAGTAACAAAGGGAATTTTGCCTTGATTTAGACCTAATAGCAAAGGCATTCCTGCAGGCTCAGGGCTAGGGAATGAAAGACAGAGAAAGTGAGAGCCAAGCTACTAGGCTGGGGCACGGTGACACGCTTAGAAAAAAAACATCTAATCCCTGTTCTTCCTGAGTTCATGAAACCTCAGAGCAGAGGAAGGAGACAGGCTTTGACATCAGACAGACATGCCTTTAAATGTCACTTTGTCACCATGTCACTTACTGACTGTATGGCTTGGGCAGGTCGTTACATCTGAGCCACATGTTCAGTATCTGGAACATTGTAGATACCAAATAAGCAGGGGTTCCCTTAGAGAACTTCAGTTTTAGGGGTCTGTCTTAGACTACCAGGGCTACTATAACAAAAATACCGCAGACTGTATGGCTTAAAAATAAGCAAATATATTTCTCACAGTTCTGAAGACTAGAATTCTGATACTGAGGCTCCCCCACAGATTTGGTGTCTGGTGAGGGCCCCCTTCCTGGTTCATCCAGGATAGTCGGCCGTCTTCTTGCTGTGTTCTCATGTGGCAGAGGGGGAAGGGAGCTCTCTGACATCTCTTGTACAAGGGCACAAATCCCATTCATGATGACTCTACCCTCACGACCTAATCACCTCCCACAGGCCCCACCTCCTAATACCATCATACTGGGGATGGGGTTTTAATATGTGCATTTTGGGAGGACACAGTCATTCCATAGCGGGGTCCCTCAAGGGTCCCCCAAGGCTGTGCTCTGAGATTCATTCAGGATGCCAGGGTCAGAACGGAAATCTCAGACTTGTTTGGAAAGACCTAGAAACCAGCAGCACAGCCCAGAATCATCTTCTGAGAAGAGGTTCAAGGCCAAAATGGAGGCCATGCTCTTGTGTAAAAGGATGAGAGGAAAGATTTTAAAATAGCAGTGAAAGGTTGAACAGAGAGCACCAAAGACAGGGCAAAATGCTTGGGCGAAGGGATGCTGCTGCTGTTGGCATTTTGATGAAAAAACAATTTCTTAGTCTCATCTCCACTGCCAGGAGTCAGACTGAGTCCCGCCTGGGGTACTAGGACCTTTCCCACCTGCTTTGCCCCATGTCCCATCTGACCACCCCAGAGCAGCAGTGGCTGGATCCCCACACCCAGCAAGGATTACAACTACCACCCATGAACTAGACTGGTGCAGACTTTTCCCCAGAAGAGCTTATTTCCAGAAAGAGGATATATCAACAAAAGACAAGAGCTCCCAAGAGTAGGGAGGGGGAGGTGTCATACTGGGGCCATGTGGCACAACTGAATTCTGGTGCTGCCCACACCCAAGATAACAGAGAAATCAAATGCAGGCAGTAGGGGCATCTTCCTTCACAGCTCCTGCCTCAGTGCACTAATTCAGAGAGAGCGTGCCTGTGTCCTTAGAACCAAAAGGTGCCACACTGGTCCACGCTGAGGACCCATACAGAGACAAGCCTCTCTCTGCTCCCCCTACCTTGTGTGGGCGCCTTTCTCCCCACACATCAAATCACCCAGAGCGTCAGACCCAAAGGCAAGCAAGGATTCGCAGTGCCTACCCACCCTGGTCCCTTCCCCCGCCTCCCCAGCCCTCATCTCAGGCTTGCCCTCTTCTTGGCAGAGCTCAAGGCAGGCTTATTTCCCCCAAGGTTGTCACAGACCAATTTTCTAAACTGCATGAAAACAGAAAACAAACAGAAAACCAAATCCACCAAAGCTTGAGTCTCGAGAACAGCTTGGCGGGAGGGAGCAACGTGCTAACAATTTCATGCTGTTTTAAGAGTTTCTAACTAAGCAACATGTACCAACAACCAGATGTGCCCTGATACCGAGAAAAGAGAACATGGGCTTCTAGAGACAGACAAAGATTGGTAAAACAGGAAAACACTCATCGGGAAACGGAGCTTCCAAGCATTCTGGGCCTGCGGTCGGCGGGGGGGGGGGGGGGGAGGCAGTCCCTGTCTGCCTTCCCTGCAGACTCACTCACTCACTCAACCTTTCACTCCCTTCATTCTCAGGTTCTTGGTCAGCACCTTCTTTGTGCCAGTCACTGTGCTGGGTGCTTGGGCTACCAAGTTGATGCTCAGAGCCTGTGCTGGACCAGGGCAAGGAAACAAATATAATTACAACACAAAATGTCCTGGAATGGAGGGAAGAAGCCCGGGAAAAGGGACCTGATTCAGTCTGTGTGGGAATCAGGGCACTTAGAGAAAATCTGATTTAATGTAGTTCAACGTCTATTTATGGAGCTCTTTTTCTGAGGATGCAGGAAGGGAAAGTCAGAGGGAGTTTCCCTTCCCATTGAATATGGAAAGCGGAAAGCGGCAGTCGCCCAAGAAGTGAATGGAAGCATGGTGACTGTGCCTGCAGCAGGTGGCTCTGGGGTATTTACTCAGCACCCAAGCAATGCAGGGAGCTAGAGCCGGCATGGCACAGATGTGCACCGGACGGACTTCACCACCTTTGAAGGGGGCCCAGCCCATCTCTCGTTTACAGCTTTATGGTTTATCAAGGGGCCTCAGTTTCCCAGTGCGATGAGATCTGTAACCAGGGCCCCGCCTGGCTCTGAGAGGACTGCAGTGCCCCACAGGGGCCAGGGCCCTGGATTCTGAGCTGCCCCCTAGGACCATCCCCATGGAATGGGATGGAGATTGTCCCAGGACAGACATACATCCATCACCCTGCTTTAAATTTATATCCCATTTGCTTATCTTGTCATCTGCTTGCTTACAATGTACAACAATAAATATTTTTATCAGTCCTGAAATTATTATAAAATAATAGTTATATTGCATATGGGGTTTGGACTTATTAACTTGATACATGTATACATGTTAGTTATAATCTCTGTAATGCTCTATATTGTCATTTCTCCTTCCTTTTTTTTTTTTTTAAATCTTCTTCCTTTTTGTCAAAAAGTAGCTGCTGGCCCAGGCTTCCCCTGGCCCAGGAGGTCATGGTATTCTCACAACTCAGGGAGTCCCTGCTCCCTGGCACGGTCCATTAGCTGAGGCTAATGTCATCCTAAAGGCAGTGGCCCTCTTTATGACGGCCGTGTTTGTCACCTGGTAACTTCTTTATTGCACCAGCTCTGGGGTGGGAAGGGGAGGATGGGCGTGAAGGTCACAAGTAGGTGGGAATTGCACACCTCAGGCGGGGGCCTCCCCCTGGTCATTATTTTACCAGAATGACCTCTGAGGGTGGAGGGTCTGGAGCTCTCCTTGAGCTAACACATGACAGCTGCACAAAGGAACTGCAAACAGGCCCCTAATTAATGGGTTTGCTTAGAGCTATTTCCCTGTTTAGGGACTTCATCCCGATAATTGCAGGCTCCATAATCATGAATCAGTCACTACCACTTTTCTGGGTGCCGACCACAAGCCCAGCTCTGTTCCAGCAACTGTGAGGAGCGGAGAGCAGAGACCAGGGGCTCAGGCCTGTGCCAGCTGCTTCGTTTCCACGAGCCCACCACCCCTCGCAGTCATCCGATGGGAGAGCATTAATTATAATCCCCCTTTTCAGAACAGAAAACTGAGTCTCAGAGAAATTAACTAGCTCAAGGTCATTAACTAGCACATGAGTAAGAGTGTCAGAATTTGAACCTGGGTCTGGCTGACTCCAAAACCTAGGTTCTGGGAGGCAGCAGGCTAATTGCTCATGACTGGGTGTGCCAGGTATACACTCTAAACCCTAGGAGTCCAGGGATGGAAGAGGAGATACTAGGGCCAAGGTCCCGAGAGAAGATGTCTCAAAGGAGTGGCAGCATGCCCTGGGAGCCCCGACAGGTGGAGAGAATCATACGTATTTTATAAATTGTACTGGTAGCACTTTCTCCAACCATTAAGTCCAGGGCTGGAAAGGATTGTGGAAACTGTGCCTCACTGGAGGCCAATAAATGATTAATCAAATGTCCAAGAAGGACGTGTAGACCCACCTCAGCAGTTCCAAACAGTGCCTGGAATAGGCGCAAGCGAAAAGGGCCTCAGCAGGCAGCGACATGTTGGCATCGGGCACCAGTGGGGATCAGGGCGAGGGCCAAACCGAGAGGAGGAGACGTGGAGCCAACAAGTCCTGTGACTGCCCTGGACCTGGAAGGCTGGCAGCTCCTGGGGAATGTCTCATCCAAGCGCCCAATTTAGACCTTGTCCCAGAACATGAGAAATGCCAGGGGCGGAGGGGAGACCCGGGAGCCAGGAGAAGAGCAGGAGCTGCCCAGGCGTTGGGCCCTTCCTCCTTCACCAGCCACCCCCGCTCTGAGCTCTCCCTCCTGACCCCTAACCACACACTCGCCAGCACTTCAGACCCCCAACTCCGTGGAAGGAAATGCACATCATCATCCTATACGGACTAAACCATGAATCATTCCACACTGGTGTCTCCCCCTGGCAGAGACTCCGAGTCTGGCAGACAAATGGCCCCAGCCCTGATCTGGTCGGCTAGACCCACACCGGCTGAATGGGGCGTGTGTGCCAGCCGGAGGCCAAGCCATTCTTTCCCAGGGCTGGGACAGGAATGTGAGTCTGGCCCCAGAGACCACCGAAGCCCATCTTCCAAGGCTCCCAGGACCTGACGCACTGTCCAACAGTCTACAATTTTGCCAACGATCTGTGTTTCTGAATTAGATTCCAGGGGGAACTGATGTCCCATAGGACCAGGCCAATTCTTCCTCTAGTGAACTCTGGTCCCAGAAAACAGACTTGGAACTAGTGGCCAGGCCCCAGCCAAGATATGATACGCCAAACCCCTAATAGACAGCAAGGCTCAGCCCATCTCCACCTACCAATCAGCACAGTTCATCTGGATCCCTACGTCAGCCCTCTGCAAAATCGGCCCTGTTCTAATGCTACTCCCTCGCTCTTTCTTCCCTCCCTTCCCCTGGCTTCTCTCCCAATCTTCCATAGAGACTCTGACTGTTGCTTCCTGAAACTAGGTGGTCAGGGAGGCAAAAAGCCCCTTTATCATTTTAACTTGCCACCGGCTACTGAGGTTTCCCTTGAGAGTCTTCCCCACACCATGTCTCGAGTGCCTGTGGGAGAAGATGCTCGGGAAAGCCCAGCTCTTCACACAGCAGCCCTTCGGAAAGCAGGCAGGGGTGAACAGAAAACAGAAGGAAACGGAGAAGAGCCTGCATTTCATGAGACATGGATCCCGGAAGAAACACAAAATCAAGTCCATGTTATTCTGGGAAGACGATAGTGTCAGGGAGGAGATGGGGAGAACTTCCAACAATAGATACTGTAAAGGAGCGTTCTTCCTTCTTCCTTCTTCCTAAGGGGCATGCCAGCTCTCCAACCTCTAATGCACCCACAAGTCCTGCCCAGCACACGGTCCTCACAAAGGGGCTCTTGCCTCCCGGAGCACCCAGAGAGAAGGAGCACGGCCTCGGCACTTGGGTCAGCCTATTCTCCGGTCGGCACAAGCCCCCTTGGCCTTTTCTTGAGGCTAATCCGCTGAGAGACTCTGCTTCAGGGAAGAGACCAGCACCTGCTTAGATCTTCAGGGGGACAGGCCAGAGGGACATGCAAAGGATCCTGTTCCTGACCATCCTGCATGTCTCCAAACACCCCCAGCTAACCAATCTCTTCTCTCCCCTCATTCCTCCCTTCAGTAACCCTCTCTCCTTCCCCTCCCTCTCTGTCTTCCCCCTCTGACATCCCCCCGCCCTCCATCTCTCTCCCTCTACCCCTGCTCCATCTGTACCTCTTCTCCTGCACATTGCTCACGTGTATGTGTCTCTTGCTGGCAGCTGGCTCTTTCCCACTCGGCCTCCCTCCCCGCCTCCCTCGAGCCCCCACACACTCTGAAGCCAGCAGGGGATGAGCCGTTCGGAGCTGAATGGAACAGGAAACGGGGCTTTTGACTCAGAACATGTTTCAGTGGAGCAGCCTCTGCAGAAAGCCAGACACCCAGGCTCAGACACTGAACAGCCACTTTAGGGACATGCCACAGCTGCAACTGTAAACCATGCTTTCCTCTTTACCCCACTTTCCCTACATATGTCTGAGTCACCATCAGCTCAACACTGTTGCCTCCAGCCCATCGAGGGCTTTCAGCACCCTTTCTCTTGGACACATGTACCCTAAATTGGGCAAGAGACAATGAGAGAAGACAAACTCCCAGGAACCATCTCAACAGCAAGGACTACAGGTGAGCTGGAAGAGGTGCAGTTCGAGTGTTTTATCCATAGGCAAGCCCCCGTAGGCCCCTGTCAGCGCTAGACTGGGGCATTGAGCAACCCCTACAGAGCCCATGGTGGTGGACCTCCTACGGACAGGGTCCAAACAAGCACTCATGGACCTCACATCAGACGGCAGGACCCTACTGAAAACCTGGGGAAAAGCCCTACTCCCAGGGCAGACTTCCCAACACTGAGAATTTAGGGTCATCAGGTAAAACATAGGACATCCAGTTAAAATTGAATTTCGGATAAACAATAAATAACTTTCTACTCTAAGTATGCCCCAAATGTTGCACAGGACTTATATTTACTTATATTTATACTTAAAATAATTTAGCGTTTATCTGAAATACAAATTTAACTTGGCACCCTTGTGTTGTTATTTGCTAAATCCAGCAAAACCTACTATAGAACTTCCCGACTCACAGTCATGTTGGCAATGGGGGAGAGGATGCTGTAGCGTAAAAGGGACCAAAAAAAAAAAATCACAATCAACCGACCTCTTTCTTGTCCCCTGGGTCCTTTCTTTCTTCCTCCTCCTCCTGGCCCTGGCTCAGCCAAGTTCTCCGTGTTGATCCCTCCCTCAGCCGCTCCCAGTTCCTGTGGTCCAGATGTGACCACGGCTTTGGCCTCTTATTTCAGTTGAATTGAGGTTAAATTTTCAAAAGGAACTTTATTAAAAAAGTAAAGAGGCACACAAATATTTGAATTCATTAAAAAGTGTAGTAGTTGTCACACGTCAGGGGATCAAATATCAAAGACCTCTGAGAACAGATAAGTCTAGACGTGGTCTGGTCATTCTTTCCCTTCAGGTGTTCTTGGATCCACTGACTTTAGAGGTTTTTAAGTTGGCTGTCCCTTCAGTGAGCTGGACCAACATTCCGGAAGAGACGCTCTCGCCGGCTGTATACTAGAATCACCTAGGAAGCTTTTGTTGCCTATCCCAGACCAAATTAAATCAAAATTTCTGAGAGTAGGGCATTTAAAAGCTCCCCAGGAGATTCTAATATGCAGCCAGGGTTGCGAACCCATGCACATCAGAATCACCTGAGAACCAATAAAAAAAAAAAAGTGATGTTTGCATCCCACCCTCAGAAATTCTGATTTAATTGATACAAGGTGCAGACTGGGCATTGGGATTTTAAAAAGCTCGCTAGGTGATTTTAATGTGCAGCAAAGTTGGAGAACCACAGCTCCTCACACTTTAATAGACTTAAAATCTCCCAGGGACCTTGCTAAAAGGCAGGTGCTGACTCAGTAGGTCTGGGGCGGGGCCCGAGATTCCGCATGTCTAACGAGTCCCAGGTGACAGCTGCCGGTCCTCGGGCCATATTTGCAATAGCAAGGTTGCAGCAGATCGGTGGGCCTCGAGCCTGGATGCGCATTGGAATCACCCTGGGAGCCTTGACAACTACCTGGCCTGGGTCCCACCCCAGAGACTCTGATGTAATTGGTCTGAGGAAGGGCCTGGACATGGGGATTGTAAAAGCTTCCCCCCAGGTGATTCTCATGTGCAGCCAAGGTTGAGAACCTTGGCTGTAGACCAACATCTAGGCGTCATTTTACAAGTGGCCCTGTGACCCCCAGAGGGGAATACCACTCTCCACAAGCTGTTCTGACTTACCTCTGTTCCCTGCCCCAGCTGGGAACTTTCTTCCCTTGCCTCAGAAGGCCATGCCCTCTAGTAAAAATTCCCTTTCTCCCACTTCGGGCTGAATAAAGCCCCTAATTCCCAGCTCAGTTGCAAAGGAGAGATGATTGACACAATACCCTGAGACCAAAGACGGGTCAGAATCCGTCCACTCTGTCTTACTCTGTTACCAATTGTTCCCTTTGCTCAAGTGGCCTTCTGTAATGACACACCTCTGCCAGGGGAATAATGTGTTCACCCTTACAGTCCCACACTCCACTTTGACAGGACATGATCAATCAAAGGGGTAGAGCCATTCTTATGACTTGGTAGTTTCCAAGCCAGACTAACACGCAACCTCTCGCCTCTCCTATCTCATCCTTTTGAAATGAAGCTGTGGTGACCTGTGGGACAAGAAGTAGGCTACAGAGAACCAAAAGAACAATGTGGAAATGAGGGAATTATTACTCTCTCTTGGGTGCGATTTCCATGAACTTATTCATAAATCTTTTTTTTCCCTAGAGGATGACCATAAATATCATCTGTAATGTATCTTTATTAGTCACTATCACCTTCTTTCTTTTTTTAGTATATTTTATTGATTATGTTATTAGAGTTGTCCCAATTGTATGGTCAGGCACATAAGTTCTTTGCTTTCTCCATGTCCTATACTATTCTTAATATCCCCCTAATTTGTACCTACCAATTATGCTTTTTAATCCTTGCACCTTTTCCCCCATTCTCTCCCTCTTCTCCCTCCCAGCTGATAACCCTCCAAATGATCTCCATAGCTATGATTCTGTTCCTATTCTGGTTGTTTGTTTAGTTTGTTTTTTGTTTTGTTTTGTTTAGATTCAGTAGTTAATGGTTGTGAATTTGTTGCCTTTTTAATGTTCATAGTTTTGATCTTCTTCTTTTTCTTAAATAAGTCCCTTTAACATTCGATGTAACAATGGCATGGTGATGATGAACTCCTTTAGTTAAAGCACTTTATTTGTCCTTCCATTCTAAATAACAGCTCTGCTGAATAGAGTAATCTAGGTTGTAGGTCCTTGCTTTTCATCACTTTTAACATTTCTTGCCAGTCCCTTCTTGCCTGCAAAGTTTCTTTTGAGAAATCAGCTGATAGTCCTATGGGAACTCCTTTGTAGTTAACTCTCTGCTCCCTTCTCTTGGTGCTTTTAAGATTCTCTTTTTATCTTTAACAGTTGGTATTTTAATTATGATGTGTCTTGGTGTGGCCCTCTTTGGGTCCAACTCGTTTGAGATTCTCTGTGCTTCCTGGAATTGTATGTCTATTTCCTTTGCCAAATTAGGGAAGTTTTCTATCATTATTTTTTCAAATAAGTTTTCAATTTCTTGCTCTTTCTCTTCTTCTGGCATCCTTATGATTCGGATGTTGGCACATTTGGATAAGTCCCAGAGGCTTCTTATACTATCCTCATTTTTTTAGATTCTTCCTTCTTCTTTCTGTTCTGGTTGAATATTTATTTCTTCCTTATGTTCCAAATCGTTGATTTGAATCCTGGCTTCCTTCCCTTCACTGTTGGTTCCCTGTAGATTTTTCTTTATTTCACTTAGTGTAACCTTCATTTCTTCCTTTATGTTGTTGCCATACTCAGTGAGTTCTTCGAGCCTCCTGATCACCAGTGTTTTGAACTCTGCATCTGATAGGTCGGGTATCCCTGTTTCGTTTAATTCTTTCTCTGGGGTTTTGTCCTGTTCTTTCATTTGGGCCATATTTCTTTTTCTCCTCAATTTGGCAGCCTCCCTGCATTAGTTTCTATGTCTTACGTAGAGCTGCTTTGACTCCTTGTAAAAGGCATCTGTAAATTGTGTGAGGTGGAGCCTTAGGTTATCACCAGGGTGAGGCAACCCCCTTAACTGCTTTGTGGCTCTTTGGCGGGCAAGGGCCCAGAGAGGGGCTGTGTTGCTGCCTGGCTTCTGCGAGTTTGCCTAGCAATCACCCTGTTTCCAGTCACTTCACACACTCCCTGTATGCAACTGGCACCCTTCCAGCTGTTGCCCTGGTGTTGAATCCCAGAGTGAGTGGGTTTATGTACTTTTTAAGACTGGGCAGGCCCTTTAAGCAGGGTTTCCTGAAAATGCAGCAGTTGCTTCCGCCGTCCCAACTCCCACTGGTTTTTACAGCCAGAAGTGATGGGGTTTTATCTTCCCAACACTATATCCCTGGGCTATGTGGTCTGGCCTGGGGATGGGATCACACACTCCCAAGGTGTTCCTCCCAATTTTTATCCACCACCCATGAATGCAGGACCACCTGTGCCCATTCTGCCGCCATCGCCACTGCAGCCACCTCTCTATGCCACAATGGGTCTCCTCACCTCTCTGCCCCATCTCCACATCCCTGCCCCCTCCTACCCATCTGGATGAATGTGGCTTCCTTAAATCCTTGATTGTCAGACTTCCATACAGTTCGATTTCCTGACAGTTCTGGGTGTTATTTGTTTTGAGATTTAGTTGTAATTCTTTTTTGTGGCTGTGTGAGGGGGCAAAGCGTGTCTACCTATGCCTCCATCTTGACCAGAAGCCCAGTCACTATCATCTTCTGACCTGTGTCTTTTGTTAGGAGTTGGACGTTGCTAGTAGAAATTCGAGTCCATGTCTTAGATGTACGGCATTTGTATAAAATATGAACTCTAATGTGTAGAATTTGCAGGTCGCTGAAGTGTCACAGTCTACTGAAATGGATCTGGAATCAATAAGGTACACATCAAACTCAATTGTGTTTAATTTTCATTGCTACCTAGAGGAAAGCCTAGCATAGCCCTACACGAGTGAAATTAAACATGAAAGCCCGTCTGAAGTGTAGAAGCGATACTTAAAATGACCTGTAAATAGGGTAAAACATGGCAGCCCAGCCCATCACAACATTATTGTTCATTTTTCTTTCCATAGTGGAGGTGACGGCCGCCATAAGAAAATCAGAAGAGACGTGAGCACATTGCAGATCTAAAGGAGAACAAAGTGTTTTCAGTTACACACCAGCAGGACTTTCCTCTCTGCACATCCCCGGGGTCTCTTCCAAGTGGAAAATCACACTATGTCCTTCAGCAGAGAGCAAAGAAGGAAGGTGAGTAAAACAAGGCCCTCCTGAACTTGGCCAGCCCCCATCCCCACGCCGCCCCAGCTAAGTTCCTTGGCCAGTGAGATAAAATAACGTTCAGTTCTTGCAGCTGACAATGGTGGGGGGCAGACACCCACTCAGGGTACTTCCAGCCGACACTGACCTTTCAGTCATGGAAACATTCCCCAGACCGACACTAATCGGGGGCACATCTGGCGTTTGGACTGTGTCCAGATGGGGGTTGTGTTAGTCGAGTCAGCAAGATAACCCGCTGGGGAGGCAGGGGAGGGGAGAATGCAACACTGCTGAGAGCAATCAACATCTTTAGCTGTGTGTGTATGAGACGTGGTCATGCTGTGGCCAGTGAGTCATAGAATAGAGACCACCTAGTCCCTGTCCACCCTCTCTCCCTACCCCCACCAACAGAGGAAAAAACTGGAGAGAGCCAGATAGCCAAAGCAACTTCCCCAGGGTTCCACAGCTGGTCAGGGGCAGTCTAAAATCCCGGGGTTCCATCTCCCACTATCATGCACTTCCCATGTTTCTACACTCTTTCAAAGTGTAGTGTAGTGCATATTATCTAGAGATAATATGCCAAGAGCTAAGGTGATGAAAAGAATCCAGCTGTTTCTTCTCTGCCAACTTCCTATGATTTGTAAATGTACAGGACGATTTTCCAAGGCAGTGACAAATCCCCACCCCAGTTCTTTCATTGTAGCTTCTTTTTTGGATTTGAAAGGAGGGGCTGCCTTTCCTGACGGGTTTCTGGACGTTTTTCAGAAATGAACACAATACCGCCCATCCCCAAGGTCAGGGACTGCAATTGAGAACAAGAACTTGTGGTATTGCAATTGAGAACAAGAACTTGTGGTCCAGCCATTCGCAGCAAGAATGACGAAGGATCTTGGTCGCCTCTCAGCATTTGCCCTTACAAAGCCTGACACCTGTTGCAGCCATGAGCAGCTCTGCTAAAGAGGTAATTACAAAAACCAAAGCCAAGATAAAAGTGATTATGACCCAACCCACCCACCCAGAAGGCTGTCTCCAGCTGTCAAAAGCAAGTTCTTTCCGTGGCCCCTGCAGTGCACATCCCACTCATGGGCACCATGTTTCAAGTGTCCCCCAGTGATCCTTTCCTGTAAAGACCTCCAGGCACAGATTAAAGTGGAAATCAGGATTCTCACCCCCCTGCTCAAATCAAAGAGATTAGCAGATTCCTCTAGTGTAAAAACTACAGAGATCGGTTCACCCTTCTCCCTTTATTTGTTATAAACACATTTGAATAACAGGGAAGGCCCTGATCAATGTGGCTCAGTAGGTTGGGCATCTGCCCCACAAAGCCAAAGGTCACCAGTCTGATTCCTGGTCAGGGCACATACCTGGATTGCCTGTTCAGTCCCCAGTCAGGGCACCTACAAGGGGCAACCCATCAATGTTTCTCTCTCACATCAATCTTCACTCCCATTGAAGATATTTCATTCTTACCCACCTGAAGATCACCCCTACTCCAGTCCCCTAACTTCTGTTTATTTCTGATATCTAAGAAATAATCTTTATCCACACTACCCATAGGCAAGACAGGAGTCATTGAGACAGAAGAATGATCCTCCTTCCCCCTTTAGGGGATAGCTTATCAGTTTCATGTTCCTCAGGAGGATTTTGTCACACTCCACAAAGCTCTCCAGGTCTCTGAGAAGGTGTCCACAGACAACATCACTCTTTCTAAAGTGAGTCTGGGTCTCTGCTGGTACCAGCCCTCCCCCACCCCTGCCCCACTGAGTGATTTGGTACAAAGCCATTCCATGTTTCATGCCAAACCAGTAATTCACAGTACTCATTAAAATCTGCCTCCATCAACTGACTCAGCATTCCTGCATTCAGAACACAGCCAGCCTCCTTAACACCCTGACATCCTCGCCTTTGGCATCACTATTTACATCACACAAGAGCTTTGGACTTAGGAAGCCCAATTCCATTTGGATAAAGTATGCAGATGATTCATCCTCTCTGAAAAGACTCCACACCCCAGGTCTTGATATCCGCGCCAAAAAGCTTCTGAGATGGGGCTCAGAGAGGACAGAGTGGGGGAGTCTCATTGCTATGGAAACCAGTGTGCCAGTTTCCAAATGAGGAAGACTAGCTGTTCATGGGGCACTGCTTTGCCCCGGCTTCCTGTAGAAACTGAGGGAGGCACTGGCCTGGAGCAGCTGTGGGCATAGCCTGGGATCACCATGGAGCCTCAGGCCACACTGACCCACCGCAGGCATTCCGTCTGGCCCCCTGGGAGGTTTCCTCTGCACGGTTCTCCAGCCCAGTGAAACGTTCACTCTGTATGTATAGACAAGAAGGGTTTTGACTCAATTCTGTGTTTTAGAGGGTGAGTTAAATTCCATTAACTTTGGCTGGGGCGGGGGTATGTGAGAGGGATGACAAATAACGACTTGTCTGAACTTTTTACATTTCTCCTCAGTGCCTCAGTAAGGTTCACAGCGAGGTCATCAATGATAAAGGGGGAGACCTCCCAGCCAGACCGGCCCTTAGCTCTAAGGGGACACTTCACAGTGATAAGCTGACAGGACTTGGAAACTGATTCACATACTAGGAGAAGCGTGGAGCACGGGCAGGGAGGGGAGTCAAGGTCCCAAGACAGAATGTCCAGGAGGGAAATGTGTCATCAGATGCTCAACATTCAAGGGATGGGGGAAAAGGAAATAGTCTACATCAGGTGAGATGTATAATGGGGATGGTAAGCTCCCAGAAGCAGAGGCTTTGGCTGCTGAAAGGTCCTGGGTGCAGAGATAATAAAACTAATAATAGACTTTGAGGGCTTACTATGCACAGGGCACTCTATGCCACCATTGCATTTATTACTTTAGTCCTCATAACAACCCTATGAGAACAGAAACCATCACACGTCCATTGTATAGATGAAAAAAACTGAGACTTTGAGAGGCTAGTTCAGGTCACATAAATAGTAAGTGAAGGGACCGGGATTCAAACCAAGACCGGGGTGCACACTTAAAAAAACAAAACAAAACAGAGTTTATTATTTTTAGAGAGAGGGGAGGGAGGGGGAAAGAGAGGGAGAGAAACATCGAACTGTTGACTCGTGCACGTCCCCAGCAGGGACTCAAACCAGTGCTCAAACTGTGGAGCCACGCTGGCCAGAGCCAGGATTCACACTCTTGACCGCTATGCTGGAGCAATGGGTCTTAGAAATGGTGGCCATATCCATTCGTCTATTACAAATGAGTACGTGGATGGTGTTCGGGGGAGTTTTAAGATCCCAGCAGACAGCTGTTAGCTTCGTTCTGACCAGATTATTAGTCATTCACTTCATGCAGCGCCACTTTGAGGAAACGCATACCATGATGCTTACCAGAAGTGCCTATATTCTAAAGGTTGGATCCAGTGCACAACCACTGCCTCTTCAACACTCCTTCCGACAAAAGTGCAACAGAGCGCGGTGGGCTAAGCTGAGACTTTCGAAGAGAAACTTTTGATGTCTCATCTGGTAGGAGGGATACCAATCCATGACTTCTCTGCCTTCTGGAGGTCTTGGGGGAGGCAGACAGTAGTCCCCTGACACATAAAGCTGGAGCAGGACACAGAGGCTCCACCCTCTCATTCTTGCCCAGGAATTTCCTCTAGCTTCCAATACACTGTCCTCCCCCAGATTACCCACCAGAATTAGGCCAAAGGCCTCAGGAGTCTCCAAGGGACAGGGTGAGAGCAGGGGTCAGATCTTCTCTTTCAGCTTCTGTCTTCCGAGTACTTTAGGTTTGGTCTAGCACAGCTGAACCCAACACTCTCAGTGGGTGGTGGGTGGGGAGGCACAGATGCAGAGGTGTATCCAAAATGCTGAAACCTCGATGCAAAAACAAAGACCCGAGAAATGAAACCAAAGAAGGAGACGCAATCGCACAAAGCTAGGGAATCTAAAGAGTCCCTGAGATACCTGAGGGACCAATGTCGTAAGAATTTTAAGAGGTGATAAAGGTAACCTGCTGTCAAAGGAGGCAGATATGGCTAAAGAAATAAGTGAAATTAATTCGTTTCCCAAGCCACCATCAAGGTGAATGGCTACCAGATGGTCAGACAGAAATACCTGTCCACAGGCTGCCCAGGAAAAAAAATAAATGCAAGAAGAAATCAGATCCTCCGTGGAGCAGGTGAGCAGGAAATTAAAATATCTGTGTGCTGACCACAATGCAAGACCACACACATTTATGAAGAGGCTGTTAGAAAGACAGTGTGAGCATGAGTTAGTATCTCTCCTCTGTCTACCGCCCACACCCAGAGAGTACAGGGAAATACCTTCAGGGAACACCCAGCAATTTCAACAGGGGTAAAGATGGGACAGCAGAGACCGGAGTCACTGAGGGGAAACCAGCACACATCCCAGGCCATGTCACTAGACCGAGTAACAAGATCTTTTCCTGAGCACTTCCTTTGTAACAGGCATTTTGCTGGGATCTTTCTAAGAGTCCTGGTAGCTTCTGAAATGACAGTCGGGGTTCTTGCAAGTCATCCTTCCCTTTAAGTGTGGGCTGGACCTAGTGACTTGCTTCTAACAAATAGAATATGGAGAAAGTGATGGGTTGTCCCTCCTGACAAAAACAACAACAACAAAAAAACCACCTCTCTGAATTTGTGCTAGGACATTTCTCGACCTCTCTTTGCATCATCTTTTCTGTGCCCCATTACTACAGGCCTCCTAGGAGATACACACACACACACACACACACACACACACACACACACACTCCCTCCAGGAGAAGGAGGGAGCTCAACCACCTCTTGTCATTGTTCAGTTCCTTCCCAATCAATCTCCTGCCAACCACAAATTAGCATTACACAGGCATTTACAGTGCAGCCCCCAGCGGTAGAAGAAGCTGCTAATCCTTAAGAAGTGGCACTGGTACAATAGCAGGAGGCCCCCACCCTTGGGGTGTTCCTTTGTGAGAGGTCCAAGTCAACCACAGCTGGTGAAGTTGCTGGGCCCAGAGCAAACCGGAGACAGTAGGGGCTCAAGGAACACAGAGTTTTGCAAATGGCTGCCTGACACTCGTTCCTGGGACTCCGACCCCTGCAGAAGGCTCCCCTGGGTTGGATTCCCTCTCAGAGCTTCCAGCCTCATCCTTGTAGGTGCATTTTTCCATTTTTCTTAGTGGGGTCAACCCGGAGCATAAAATGCCCTGGGCCAGGCCATAGCTAGACCTGCTCTGCCCTCTCAGCAACGTGGATTAACAAAGCCCAAGATTTTATTTGTTTTCTTTTCTTTTTCTTAAGCAATTGATTTAGCCTTACGATTCTGATTGAACTTCCTGATCCCAAAGGAAGACAGCCCTGGCTGGGTTCCCAGGGTCGCATCCCCAAGTGCTGCCCTTCTTCGGGCCCCAGAGGCCCCAGCAAACGCAACCCTTCCTGCCGCAGTCCCAAAGGTTGGCTCTCGCAGCCTCCACCTCCAAAGCTCCCTGCGTCCTTATTCCGGAGCTGGGTCTGGAAACGAAGGGGGGCTTGTGAGAGGGGAAGCCTCTTATCACAAACATTTCCTGCCTATTCCCTCTTGACCCTGCATACCACAGCCCTTCCCTGGCCAGTTGGGCCACCAACAGCGGCCCCTGCAACCTCTCCAAAAACAGATCAGCAAGGCAGGGTCCCCCAGACCCGTCTTGACTCCAGATTCTTCTCCACCCACAGTTTCCCTTCCCCAGGGAGCTCATGGGCTCTTACAGCTCAGTCACTGAAAAACACAAAAGGAAGTCAGGTAGAACTGGAAAGAACGAGCGCAAAAGGCAGATAAGGATTTTTGGTTCAAATGGAAAAAGTGACTCACAGCTGGAGTTCCGCCCACCTCCTCTAGGACCCTGCCCTCTATCTCTGACAAAGGAAGAAGCACAGCTGGAGGCAGGTGAGAGGAAGCCCTGTGCACCTGCGAAGCTCCACGAGCCTGTCTGTGCCAATCCCCATCCCTGTGTTGAGCTGAGGGCTTGCATGCGCTGCCCGTGGAGTTGAAGACATTTTGGACTATTATGGGCTCTCGTGCTGAAGAACTGGGAGCTGAGGGCCAGAGGGCCTAGGGTCAGCCCAGCACCGCTGTGCTCAGCTGGCCACTGAGCTCCTAGGTTCTTCTCCCCACCCCACACCTGGGGCACCCTAGCCCCATCCCTCCCCACACCCCACTCTGGCCTACTCTCTGCCTCCCGCCCCAGCTTGCTGTGTGGTCTGAGCCCTCTGCCACCAAGGGCAGAGCGAGGGAGGGAGGGATGGGCCGGCATGTTTACAGTCAAGCATAACTGAACCTTTATTTTAAATAAATAAAACTCTTAGCCAGTTTTTATTTCCTTTTGCTTTCAAGACACTGTTTTCTCCCTCTTCTTCCTCCTCCTCCTTCTCATCAGGGTTGAGCCTTTATCTGTGGGGCCACCCAGGGAGGGGCTGCGGGAGGAGGGAGGAACAGAGGCCAGGCTGACCCTGGTATTTAGTGTCTCCTCAGGTCATAGGACACTCCTGCTCCCTCCCCCCTCAAATGCCCACAGAGCCCCTGGGGTTCTTATGAATTCAGGGATGGCCAGGCCTGAGGAACAGAGACTAAACAGGAAGCCCGGGCCCCATCAACAGCATGCTGTCCATCTGTTCTCACCAGTCACAGTATTGCCCACCCCCAGCCCCCACTCTGCTATGAAATTGCCATCCATCTGTCTTCCACTTTGGCCTGTCATCTCTCTGTCTCTCCTGTTGGACATTCATCCATTTGTCTCTCCCACAGGACAACCGTCTCTCAGTATCCCCTTTGGGTTGTCATAAACCCACCTTCCCCATGAGATGTTTCATCTGTCTATCATCCCATTGGCCTGTCACTCCATCTGATCCCCTTGATCACGCTTTTCTGTCCATCTGTCTCCCCTCATTGAGTATACTTCTGCCCATCTGTCTCCCAGAATGGGGCCAGTGATGGTGGGTCCCTGCGATATAGAAACAGTTGGGATCCTGTTCTGTCTTTGATCCCAGCAATAATAATAGTAGCTACCATCAATCAAGTATCTACTATGTACCGTACACTTTACATCCTCCCACACCCCTGTGAGTAGGTGTTTATTTCCTCATTTTACCAGTAAGGAAACTGAGGCTCAGAAGGGTTCAGTATCTTGCCCAAGGTCACACAGCTCCTAGCAGCAGATGCAGGGTCCAGGGACAGGTCTGCCCATACTGAATGGGGATACGGACACAGACCCCTTACTCCTACACTCCCAGGATGTGAGACCTCCCCCTTTCCCGGCCTCTCTGCACATTTAATTTACACTTTGCTGCTGGATATTTTCAGACTGATGAAGTTTCCTCCCTGCCCTGGCTCTGCACAAAACAGTGAAGGAAGAAAAGCAGCCAGATGTGAGAGGCTTCAGAGGTCTTGGGGGGGGGTGGGGGGATGGAGAGTGATGTTAAATAAACATCCAATGATATTCTTTCTGCAAAACAATCCATTTTCCTGGCACCCAGGAGTTCGTCCAAGGGTCTGTGGGTCACCGGGGAAAAGCGTTCCGTGTGTTTTGGCTCCATATTCTTCCATTGGCCACAAAGAGCTAATTCTTCCAATTAATGAAATCAGCACTGCTGATGGAGATGTACTGACAAATTATTTTCAAGATGAATATATTCACACCGATGGTGGGGCTGATAGGCCTGAAGGATGTGGAGGGTACAGAGTGAAGGTCCCCTACCAGCGAGAGACACTAAGGTCATTCATGATGGCTGGGATGTTGGCCACAGCCTCAAGGGACACCTTTCTCCACCCGGAGCCATGGAGGCTGGGCTGGTTTGTCTGTGCTGAGGGGCTGCCTATCAATGGGCTTCTGTATGGTCCTGGCAGGTCCTGGCACCACTCCCCTCTCCCTTCTCTCCCAGTGCCCCAGCCAAGTCCCCTTCAGGGCCTTGCCTGAAGGGCCTATTCAGCATTTAGGATTCCCTGATGGGAAGTGAAAAGGAGACAGACAGATGCTTCTGTGGAGCTGAGGAAAAGCTGGAGGCCTGAAGACAGGAAGGGAAGCCTGAAGCCACAAAGGAGGAGCCCAGTGCATAGAAAGGAGGCAGCCCTGTGGGATGAGAAAGGAAGAAGAGAAGGGAGGAGGGGCGGGGAGGGGAGGAGACCCAGGGTGGGAGGACCAGATAGGGAGGGGAGAGGCGGGAAAGAGGCCCCCAGGCAGAGGGAGAGATCCCAGTTGGGAGACTGAGCAGCACCAGAAAGCAGTGTGGGATTTTTTTTTAAAGCCACAGATTTAATTTCCTGATGATTTTTTTTTTCAGGTTGATATTAGCAGCATTTTTCATTCCCTGAGCAGATCAGCCTGTGTGGAAAAGTGATCCAGAACGTGCTGGGTGACGGAGCCCAGCGTTTACCCAGACAGGCCCATAAGGATCGCCTAACATCAAGCCCACATTTCATCTCCTTCTTTGAACCCCTGGAGAATAGGACAGATTTTGCTTCTGGCCAGTCCCAGAGTGGGGGGAGTTTCTAGACAGCTGTGGTAAAAAAGTGACATTCAGAAGTCAAGGGCAAAATCAACCCTGTTAAATTAGCGAGGGTGGTCTCAGCTTTCCTACCCGAACCCCGAGTGAATCAGTTTTCTGAGCTGTGAGAGTTATGTTAGGAGCTAAAGGAACCAAAGGCCAAACACCCTCCGGAGCGTCCTAAACTGCCACCAAACATCTTTCTAAAGCTTTATCTCCCTGCTTACAATCCATCTGTGCAGCCCTGGGCTTTCCAAGTTAAGTCCACACCACAAGCCAGGGAATCAAGGCTCTGAAGAAACCAGAATGATCCAGCAGCCTGGGTGTCCTAGAGGCTGGCACCACAGACAATGGAGCAGAAGCTGTGCTTAACAAGATCCCTGGGTCATCACGTGCACGTGACAGCGTGAGAAGTCCTGCTCCTTGCTTCCAACCCACTCCAGCGAATCTGCTTCCCCCAACAAACTGGATTTGTAAAATTCTCCAAACCCATCGTCCACTTTTCCATTTCTGAGTGCTGGCTCATGCCATCTCCTCCATTTTTTTTTTTTCCTTAAAGATTTTACATATTTAGCCCTGGCTGGTGTAGCTCAGTGGATTTGGTCAGAACCAAAGGGTCGCCAGTTCGATTCCCAGTCAGGGCACATGCCTGGTAAAAATAAAATAAATAAAACCTTTAAAAAATATATTTTATATATTTATTTTTAAAGAAAGAGGAAGTGGGGGAAAGAGAAGGAGAGAAACATCAATGTGTGGTTGCCTCTCATGCGCCCCCTACTGGGGACCTGGCCGGCAACCCAGGCATGTGCCCTGACTGGGAATCGAACCAGAGACTCTTTGGTTCACAGGCTGACCCTCAATCCCCAGCCAGGGCCAACTCCTCCATCTTGAAGATGGAGCACCTATGAACACTTAGGAAATCTTGTCACATGTTAAGACCTAACTCAAGTGCTACCCCTCCTGCAAGCCCTTCCCACCATTCCCTTTCCTTGCCAGATATTAGAACTTCGGCTACCATTCGTTTAGATCATCCATGGAGTGCATTTCACTTTCTTCTTGCATTTTGGTTACTCCTATACTTATCAAGGGGCAGTACTATGTAGTTCACAGGGCTTCCTAGGTTCAAATCCTTTCCACTGCTTCCTAACTGTGACACTCGGCAAGTGCCTAACCTCTTTGGACCTCAGTTGCTTCACCTATAAAATGGGTCTAATAATTATATGTAATCATAAAGTTGTTGTAAGGATTTTTTAAAATATCTTTATTGCAGGTCTATATGCCAAGCAATGGCTTATATTATGTGCCCAATAAATGATTGTCAACTGAATGCAGTGATCCAAAAGACAGTGTTCTTAATCCCAGAGGGAAGAAGAGAGAATATCCATAAACCTCACATGGTACAGTCTCCCCAAAGCTGACTAATTGTGTTGTGTTCCTTTTCCTAGCACCATATTTTTTAAAACTAAGCAATAACTGTTGCTGTTGTTGTTGGTTTTCCAAGAGTCATTGGACAAAAGTCCTGCTTCTTCAATTTGTTTTTCATATTACTCCTTATTGGGTTCTTTCTGCCCCACTTCCTGATTCTACTCGGAAAGCTCAATACTTTCCTTTTACCATCTTTTAAAATATTTCAACTGGTCCTAAGTATTTATTTTATTTTCAACTTCTTTGTATAACTCTATCAACTATCTCATTAACATTCTTTTGATTCCCCCAAAATATTTCTTAAAACATTTATTCTGTGTTTTTATCTCCAAGGGAATAGTTTGGTTGGGTTTTCTACCAAGAATGACACAATTCTTTCCATGTCAGTGCAGAGAGGGAATCTGAGAACCAGCAGATTCACATCGTCTGATCCTATTCCCAAAGAACTGCTCAAATGCACAGGTCCCCACCTCTCCCACTGGTCACATTTCTCAACGCTGTCTCTACCAAAAAAAAGTTCTTCCTAATTAAATCCTAAGGGAAAGTGAAATAAATACCAAAAAAGAAGCTTACTGAAGACGGAGGTCAATCCAAAGTCCAGTTGCCTGGGATTACCATGGTCTCTGACACATAATATGAGACTCAATTATGGAATTTTTTTATTTCGATCCATAAGCATTTTTAATTTCCTTTCATAGTCCCATATGGTGACCTGGTTTGGTTTAGATGCAATTCAAATATCATCTGTCTCCCATGCTGTGTCCCATCTATAATTTTTATGTCTCGATCTTTTTTTTTTTTAATTATTATCCAGGGGCAAAATATTGATCAGTGCAACCAAGCTCTTTCCACCCCAATAGAAGAGCTTTCTTGCCACACTCACCCTAGTCTTACCAAGGGGAGAAAGAGCCAATTAAAGCCACTTGTTTGAGATTTCAAGGAACTGGGGAGAAGTGGGACCTGGGGCAAGTGGGAATGTGATCTACATGGGAAATCTCTGAGGGGACACCTGCTCCTCCATCAGTCTTTGTCTCTGAGGCTCCTGGAGGTGCGGCCCCATGGGAGTGGCTTCTTATTGGGAAATGAGGCCAACGAGCATAGCACCAGCAGGGACAGAGGGCTCTGTCTGTGGGAAAAGGACAATGGGTGAACTTTCAAGCCCAGGGGGTGGGGCAAGGCTTACAATTTGAGCTACTTGTCTGGAAACTCAATATTGCCCAGAGTATCGATTACCTCACAGACGCAGATCCTCTCCTGCTCAGAAGGCAGGAGTAGCCAGGCGGGTCTCTGACATGAAACTCTGTGCAGCTTTTAATTAACTCTAAGAAATGTGCATCAGAGCCTCCTAGAAAGGACGATTGTTTTTGCCTGATAGGAGGGCACAGGAATCACCAGATAGGAATCTGAGTATGACAAAAATATCAAGAGGTTGCCATGTCTGCCTTGGCCCGGGGAATTAAACAAAAGCAGTTTCACTCTTTAACTCACAGGGACCATTGCTCCGCACCAAATTCCTGCTCAGGGTCTCTTTTCCAAAGAGAATCGTAAGAACTTTTCTGGTCCTGCCTACTGTTTTGGTATCGAGCATCTTTTGTACTCAGGCATCAAAATGTGAGGAACCATCTTGATCCTAAAAAGGTTGGTAATCCCAGATCCCAGCTTAACATCTGAGTGTGAACTCTCCCTCCATTCGGTCTAAGGCTGCCACTAGATGTTAGTCTTTGTGGCTTTGTGGTTAGTCTTTGTGGCCCCTCCAAGCCTTTATTCATGCATTTTGCATTAGCATTTAATAAGGACCTTTCGGTATGCTTGACACTATACTAGACACTTAGTGTCCAAATAGCCAAGACATGACCACTACTCTCAAGGGGTTTATTTCCTAGTAGAGAAACCAGATATATAAATTAACAATAATAGCAGCTTTTAAAAAATATTTTTAATTTACTTTTAACAAATAAAAAATTGTATGTAAAGTACACAATGTGATGTTTTGATATAAGTATATATTATGAAAGGACTACCACAATTTAACTAGGTAACATATCCATTATCACTTCCCATGCTACCGTTTTTCTGGGGGTTTTTTGTTTTGTTTTTTTTTTGGTGTATGTAGTAATAATACTTGAGATTGACTCTCTTAGCAAATTTCAAGTATACAATGCATTAACTAGTCACCATGTTGTACATTAGGTTTCCTTATTCATCTCAGAACTGGAAATTTGTATCCTTTAATCAATATCTCCCCTTCTCCCCCATCCCCAGCCTCTGAGGACCACAGGTCTACTCTCTGTTACTATGAATGTGACTTTTCTTTTTTAGATTCCATGCGTAAGTGAGGTTATGTGATGTTTATCTCCCTGTGTCTGACTCACTTCACTTAGCATACTGTCCTCCAGGTTATCCCATGTTGTTGAAAATGGCAGGATTTTCTTCTTTTTTAAGGTTGACTAATATTCCCTTGTGTATAAAATCCATTCTTCTGTCAACAGACATGTAGGTCGTCTTCACCTTATGATATGATGTGCTTTTGGTAAACACTAGACTCCATGATCGACAGCCAGCCTCCAAGATGGACCCCAATGATCCTGACTTCCTGGTATTCAATGTCCTTATGTAGTCCCCTTCTACACTAAGGAGGATTTGGGGGTGGGGGAACAGTGTAGGACTCCTGAGGCTAGGTCATAAATAACTTTGCTGTTCCTACCTTACTCTCTCTTGGCTCAGCTGCCCTAAGGAAATCAGCTGCCATGTAGTGAAGACATTCAAGAAACCTTATGGGGAGGCCCACACAGAGAAGAACTGAGCCTTCCCACCAATAACCAGTGAAAAACTGAAACCTTCTGCCAACATGCGTGTGACTCCACCATCTCTGATACAGAGTCTCCACTTTCAGACAAGCCTTCAGATTACTGCAACCTAATGAGAAACCTCAAACTAGAAGCCTTCAGGTAAGCCACTCCTCTTGACCCTCAGAAACTGTGTGAGATAGTGTTTGTTGGTGACTTGAGCCACTAAATTTGGGGTAATTTGTTCTGCAGCAATAAATAACTAATCCCGTACTTTGTGTTCATTATCTATTGAACCCTCATGCCAGCCCTAATGAGTATTTATCCTTGTCCCAATGTTCCGGATGAGGAAACTGAGGTTCAGAGAGGTTAAAATAAGAAGAAAAGTAATGGCTAAAGTCTAAGTCTACTGGATTTCAAAACCTGTGCTCTTACCCCTGTACAATAAGGAATTTTGGGTGCAAATGTAGACCTCTATACAGGCAACAGAAGGTTACAGAGGGAGAAGTAGTGAGCTCTACCTGCAAAGTCTGAAATTAGGTGTGAGGAGGAAGCAAGTAAGACCCGTGAGAGGATGTAAGACTTGCAATGCAGATGAAGAATAAGGAGATGTGCACCGGGCGGGCATTTCAGAGGGGACAGCACCCGCGAGAGGCATGGAGGTTCAAAGAACCTGTGGTCTTCAGAACCTGCCTGGAGTTTCTACATCCAGAAGAATCAAGGCCTTGTGGCTAGTTCTCCAGGGCAAAATCCCTCGTTCTAGTCCAAGATCTACACTTGCAGTCACGGGACCCCCCCAATCAATAGAACTGGTACCTTTTCCACAAACTGCCTCCCAGCTTTTGAGTAACTCGAATCTCCTTCAGATCCCCATTTCTTCTCTGGGTCAGTTCTCTTTTACATACCCTGTTCCCTGGCACGTCTGAAACACATGCCAGTTCTTCCTGGCAGGCAATGCTTGCTCCCTATAAAAGTGTACTTGTGATGTTTGCATCAGCATTCATAACATATCTCTTGTCCAAATGCAAAACATCACATAAACCTCACTTCCTTCTTTAGCGGGATTATGAGAATAGCAAATCGAGGAGATTCGGAGGGACCAAGTATATTGGATTTCAAACAGGCATGTGTCTTTTCTCGTGGTAACCTTCTAGATACATTGGTGGAGTATAATTTAGAGCAGTACAGTACAGATTAGTAACTGTTTTAATAACCACACCCAAAGGATACTGACCACTGGTTGGTGTCACGTTCTAGACAACAGTCAGTATGGGTGTGATCAAGCCCTCCGCCCTTTTCTGGGCAACATCTTTTAAATCAATCACTTGAATGAAGATAGAGAAAGCAGATTTATCAAATTTCCCAATGGCTGAAATGGGGACAGCTGGTACATAGGTGGGATGGCAGACATGAAAACAGCATGATGCTCCAAAGGCTGGGCATAGGTCAAATCTACCGAGATGAATTTCACCCGAAATGAAATCTCCTTTACTTGAGTTCCAAAAGTCAGTGTACAAATACACCGTGGAGATTTCTGACACAGCGATAAATAAAAAAAAAGAAAACCATCGGAGGGTTTTAGCCATTGGTGAGTTAAATGGGAGCAACGGCACAGACCGCACTGATCTGGCCTTACGTTGAGGGGGGAGGGGGGAGCGGCACTTAGACGCTGAAGGTTTACTGCTGAGATTCAACAGCCCCCCACCACCCCAGGGCTGTATTTAGTAACTCACACTCTACTCCATTAACTGTGTTTGGGTTCCCAGCGCCTACCGGCCCCCTCCCCCCAGAGTGAGCCGGGGAGCCCTTAGAAGGTAATGAGAACACTGAGAGCTTGGAGTCTGGGAAGAGCTTGGAAACTAAAGCTCCCCGAGCCTCTCCCCGAGGCCGTATCCCTGCTGATAAGGATGAGAGCAAAGCGGGCTGACAAGTGATTGGAAACAGGAGTTCCCAAACCCTTTAACCCTTGCCTGGCCTGCCCATTCCTCTGACCGCTGAGGCCCATTTCCTGGTGGCTCCCCACTATCTATGCCAAAGCTCTCTGCCTCCCCGCACCCCACCAACTTCTCATTGCCGTCTTCCTTTGTCCTGACGGTGGGTTGAATGCTGTCATTCTACCTGGAAAAGAGTTACTACCACCACCAAGCACTAAGGTGCAACCCCTCCACCGTCAAACCTCCCTGACAAGGCAGCTGTGGAGTCTCCTTCTGGCCCAAACTCCCCACCCTACTCACCCAGCCCAGCACACTTAGCCAACACACCTCACCTGTCCAGGGCCTCTGTTCTCGGCAGGAGCCAACCAGGTACATGCTGGTGCTATTTGGTGTTTGGGGGTGCTGGGAGCAGAGACACCAGGCCCAGGCCCAGCAGTCCACTTCCAGAGCCACTCTCGGCTGCCCTGGCCAACTGTGGGCTCTGTGGGGATCTGCAGGAGTCAGCCCGAACCTGACTTGACTTTGCTGAGCCATCCCACCTAGGTATTGCCTGGTGCTTGGATAGGCCTCGTCCTGAAACAGGAGACTAGAGGTCTGTCCCTGGCAGTGGCCAGCATGGCAGAAACTGAGAGAGAAGCCGCCTGCTTTCCCCCACCAGGGGCAATAAGGTGAAGCCGGGCTTATGGCCACAGTAATTAAGTGTAAAAGAGCTTCCTTCAGTAGAACAAAATTCAGATAAACTGCCATTATCGTGCAAATCAGGTTGCACCTAAAAGCCTTTACCCAAACAGGCAGTTTAATTAAATCCCTAATCTCCTCTGGCGTGATCTGACCCTTTGCCCACACTCCAGGCCCCCACACACTGACTTGGGAATGTCAAGATTCCACTTAAAACACTTAACCTGTAAGCATGCAAAACATACCCAAAAATGGTGGGTCTGGGTCTGGGTTCCTCTCTGAGGGTTTGGTCGCTGTGTGTCAGGGTATTAGCTCCCTGAGGCTCGGATAGTCCTGATTTGGGGTGCTGGGTGCCCATGGCAAGGGTGAGCCTGATGGCAGCGATACTGACAAGGACAGTGCTAACCGGAAGCGATGGCAGCGGGCCGGGCCGTGGAGAGGAGGGTGTGCACATGGCACAGGCCGACTGGCCCCTGCTCGTTCCCAGGGGGCTGATGCCCACTTGGGATCCACCCCATGATATGAAAGGTCTGCATTCTCACCACCCACAGAAAATGTATGGCAGCCCCGATAGACTTGGATGTAAGGACCCTGGTGTTAAACAGAAGAGGTACGGGTAAGCAAATTGGCCTGTTCGTGGGTGTCCCCTTTTGTGAGGCCACACTGGCCACAGCTGTGAACCACAGAGAGACGCCAAGCCTGTCCGTGAGAACCAAGTGCTCTGGGGAAAGGCTAAAGCAACTATGATTCGCAGATCAGGCTATCTGCTGTAGGTAGGGAAGAGATTAGGAAAAAAGAAGAATGGAATTTGGGGGGAGGGGGTCAGGCTGGGGAGAGGGGCCCTCCCAAAAGCACTGACAGAGCAACCCTAGTGGCTTCTAACATGTGCAAAATGCTTTAGAAGTTTGTGCCTTCGAGTAGGGAAAGAAGGAAAGAAAATCAGGCACCCAATGCCAGGTACCTTGGCATATGTGGTCTCTTTAATTTCAACCTTGTGGTAACTCTCCTTTTAATTTTTGTTATTTAATTACAGTTGACATTCAATATTATATTAGTTTCTGGTGTACAACATAGTGGTTAGACATTTATATAATTTACAAAGTGATCCCACCCAGTAAGTCTAGTACCCACCTGGTACTATACATATTTATTACATTATTGACTATACTCCTTATGCTGTACATCACAAGATAATTTTTATTCCCCCTCCCCCCACCACACCACAGGAGAAAACTGAGATGCAAGGGGGTGAAGTGGCTTGCCCAATGTCACACGACTTGTGATTGGCAGAGCCGGGATTCAAACACTGGCCTGCCTTACTGAAAAGTCGATGTTCCTTCTGCTAAACCACAGATCAGCCACAAGGATTATGAAGTTGGAGAGGGGATTAACCACCCAAGAATACTCGACACAGCTCTCCACCCTCCTACAGCAAGAACAACTTCATCCCGAAACAATCCGTTTTGTCTGAGGGAGAGCAGGAAGGCCTCAGTGGGGATGAGGGTGAGCTCAGCCCTGAAGATATGGCACAGGGGAGCTGGGTTTATGGAGCTTCTTGGGGTTCAAGCCCAGAGGAAGAAGAGCCCCAGGGGAGAGTTTCCTTCACAGGAAAAAAGCCTCCGGGGCTGTGGTGGGGGGAAAGGGGCACCTGTAAGTCCTATAACAAACACCAGACCTCTCCATTTTATACCTCGTTCCTTTTGTGGGGGCCAGCAGAGGACCCATGTCTATCTGGGAAACTGAAACTTAAATCACCCTGAACCCTGCACTTTTTCTGTTAATTGTATGGACTTCATCGTGCATGGAGAATGCATGGATCTTCTTTACAGGAAGTTATATTTCTGGAAATAAGACCCTCTGGATTCAGGAAATGTCCCTGTTTCTTGGGGAATTCCCAACTTCCTTATATTGTGGGTTTTCTTGCAAAGGAGGAGAGCCCCTTTAAGGAGGTGTCCGTAAATCTTATGAATAAATGAGTAAGGTTGGGGGCGCTTGAGGCAGCACAATACCCAGCCGCTGAGGTAGTACCCAAGCCCTTCACTCTTAAATCCTGAGCACGTTCTGCCCCACCTGATGATGGCTGCCACCCTACTCCAAAGCCAGGGGTGCCCAAGGTCTCTTGGAATAATAGGTGCTGCTGTTTTGACTTCTGAAAGACACCCTGGGACAGAGGAAGCCTCCTTGGCTCCAGGGGCTCATGGGGATGGGTTAAGAAAGTGGGATTTTGGACAAGATCTATTACAAAGTCCTTTGTCTCTCTTATAGCAAAGACAACAGGGAAGAATTTTAAAAGGCTGTCTGTGTCTCCAGAGCCCCTCTGGAAGCAGAGGGCATGTCAACAGGTTCCAGGGCAGGCCCCAGAGGCCTCAGACCTGGGAGCCTTATTGGAATGCAATTACCCTAAGTGCTAGCTGTTAGGATGAAAAGGCAGGAATGCAATTATGGAAGGAGCATGCCGAGAGCTTTCATTGATTAACCTGTCCTGTCTGATTCCATTCCCCACTGGGGCGATTTCGGGGCCTTGAGGGTTGCCCTGTGCCCTTAGGTTATGAGAAGGAAAAACAGTCGCTGCACAAAGCGAATGCCAAAAGCAGAGTCAGCGAGCACCAGGAGGGTCTGAAATTGCCTGGGAAATGTGCAAAATGGGAAATAAGCATTTTATAGAAAGAAGCTCTACGCTCATCATACACTTAGAGGGCCCTGCAGCCCCCAAACAGTTAAGACCCAGCAGGCCTGAGGAGTGAAAGGTCAGCAGGGTGGTTAGAAGAGGCCCCCCTCAGTTTTCAACTCCAAGTGGCCATGACCCATCTGGGTGCAATTCTGAAACAACCACTTACCAAGTTACTTAGCCTCTCTCTGCGTCGGTTTTGTCTAGAAAATCAGGGTAAAAACACCTACATGCTGGGGTTGATGAGCGAATTCAATGACATAAAAATACAAAGCACTCAGCCCAACATCTAGCCTTTAGTAAGCATTCCACAACTGGGAATCATTTTTATTATGATTATATATTAAAGTTCAGAAAATAAAGTGGAACATACAGCCTCTTCTGACTGGTCCTTTGACTCCAAACTCACAGTCTAGATTCCATGGGAATCCCCTGGCAAGACCCTCCTCCAAAATCGAGTGGGGCTATGAGACCCAGAGTCCCCAGACACTGCTTCCTCAAACCCTTCCCTAATAAGGCCCTTCTCCCTGGTAAGGCACCAGTGTCTGGGCACCCTGGGAGATAAGAGCTTCTAGAACTGGGGCACATCACGTGTCTGGGTGGTGCCAGGGTAGTGGCGGGCTCGTCCAGGTCCAGTCTGGAGGCATCACACCAGCCTGCATCTTGCAGCAAAGTTTCTAGAAACTTTAGTTACCAAAGTCTTCCTACCTGTTGGAATAACACAGCCACACACTCAGTTGAAATGGGCTTCTCTATCCTAAGAGGCTCTAGAATGAGACTAACCCAAGGCCCAGCCTCTGTAGAAATGTCTAGTGTGGGACTGGTGGCGGTGGGGAACAACTCTCCTCTTTCCTTCTGTATTAACCATAGCTTTTTATCTTCTATATTCTTGACGCTTTGATATCCAGGGCCTTGCTGACACAGGAGGGACTACCCCTCCGGGGGTTATCCGGTTCCTGCAGAAAGTGAAGGACTCGCCTGCCCATATGCCTTTCGGGTGCAAACCACCAATCCAGAGTCCATACTCTGAACCACTTCTTTTATCAGAGCTGTTCCACCTGGACCTCTGTCCCCCTGCCCTAGTCCCCACCCAGGCTAAGGATCAGACAACTAAGGGAGAGCTCCTACGCCCCAGAGCCAGTTGAAATCATTCGCACTGTCCCATTGTAACTCTGCCGAACCTGCCTCACTGGTCCCTCCTGTGGAAACCATAATGAAGCTTCTTGTTTTTCTCTCGCTCCCTCCACCTCCTGACCAAACTGTCGCTTCCCTACGCAACCCCCATGGTGTGCCCTTCCCCCTTCTTTGGGATCTACAAGCATAACAAACTATCTTTTTAACGGCAATCATCTCCTGATCTGTTGGCCTCACCGTACCCGAATAATAATAAAACCTGTCTTTTAAAACACTCTCTTCCCACAGACACACACCTTCCCCTCCTCAGAGATCCTCAGAGCTTTCCTCCCTCAGACCCTACGGGCTGCCCCAGGCATTTTCCATCCCAGGCCCAATTGCTTGGGCAGCCTCCCTCCAGCCCACCCCGACAGCCCCAGGGCCCCCTACTCTTAAGCCAAAGCGTCCTCCACCTCTGGGGTCAGAAGTGGTGCCATCCCAGCTCCAGCAGGGAATCTAGAGGTGAGGACCATGGGAGGCTCTTTATTCCTCCTTTCCCAGGAGAAAATACACTCAAAGAGCAGAGAGGAGGAGCTGGCTCCGGGCCGTACACTTGTTTATTCATCAATCATTCATTTATTCATTAATCATTCATCCCCCCACCCATCAATCATTCATCTGCTTATTTATTCATTCGGTTTGCTTGTACCTCTTCCTTGCTTTGGTTGCCACAGATGTTGGTCCTCTCTGGCTTTGATCTGTCCCATTTCTGTGGCAGCTGCACAGCAGAGGCCTTCTGACGTCACTTTGTCAGTTACCTGGCTAAGAGGGTGTCGTTCTCCTTTTTCTCAAAGGAGCCCGAGATGACCAAACAAAGAGTGAAGAGCTGTCCCCCGCCTGAGGTCTCTTTGCAATGCAGACCCTGGCCTTCTGGTCCATGGGTCAATGGGAGGGTAGGGAGGGTCTCGGGGGCCACGCAAGGAATAATGATTCTAGATATGCCTCACAGATGCTTGAAAACTGCTTTTCTGGCCCTTCAGGGAGGCAGGGGCTAGAGGAGGCGCTGAGCCTCCAGGCCTGGCCGCAAGGCCTGAGCTCAGCACTTTGGGAGGTGCAGAGAACATGGTGTGGGGGAACCTGGCCTAGAGTTTTAGAGGCCTCCCAGGTTCCACCCACGGCACCCCACTTCACCCCAGAAAGTCTACTTGCAGCCAGCAGCCAGAAACCTTTCCATGTACCTCGGATCACGTCCTACTCCTGCTCAAGTCCCGGCCATGACTTCCCACTCACTCGGTGAGACGCTCCTTGGATGAAAGAATGAACAAATGAGTGAATGGGCTCTGGGAAGCTCTGAGGGTGAACCTTGTGAAGCGGCAGGCCGTGGGGTTGCTGTCTCCTGCAGTACGATTCAGAAGGCCCGCAGAGGACTCCGCCAGCTGCGCTGAGAAGGCAAGAGCCAGGCGAACCCCAGCCGCCAGCCTTCGCCGGGAGGGAAGGTAGGCAGCAGCGTCGGCCGGGGCTGCACTAACTCAAGATGCCAGCTCCGTGCCGCTCTGGGGCCGGCCAGCACTCTGGATGTCATTAGCTGATTTGTTCTGCTCGGCAGAATGTACTTTTCATATTTAGGCAGGAAAAACAGATTTCGGTCCTCGTGCCCTTTCTTCTGTGAGCTCTAGCACATGGCCTGCTTATTATGAATTAATCCTCTAAAGAGCATGTTCATTATTCTAATTGAATTGTGCTTCGTTTCAGAAAATAACTAAACCCAGTGCGGAATAAACTCCTACGCTGATCAGTTTTCAAGAAGTTAACCTAAGACAAAATACTGCTAGAGGGCAGCAGCAATTTGGAATCATTAAAGGGAACCCATGTAAATAATAAAAACAAAACTAAAATGCAGAATTAAATTAAGGAATAGGAAATTAAATTTGTGAATCTGATCTGAAATGGAGGCCCTATACGCACAGGCTAACCCTGGCTTGGCTCCGTGCTCAGCAGTGCTAGGGTGGAGAGGTCTGCAGGGGCTCTCAGGCCCAGGAAGTGGCAGGCAGGGGGAAGCTGACAGGCCTCCCCTCCTGGTGACAGTGTGCCACCATGGGAAGAGGGGTATAGGATGAAGGGGGAGAGGGGGCTTCCCTCCCACGGGGTCCCCTCAGAGGAAGATGAGAGCCACATTGTCACAGCTACATCTGGATGACTCCTGTCGAGCCCTGGTGACTGCCAAAGGAGAACCCACAGCCCGAGCCCGCAGCCAAGAGTGTGTACTGTGGCCTGCTAGGGGACGCACAGGAAATGAGGCAGAGGGGTGCAGGGTGGCTGTGGCCACCCTCCTGGGAACATTCAGGCCTGCTCTACCCGTGTGCCCCAGGTACCCTCACACAGGTGACCCAGCTCAGGACAGGGACTGAGGAGGGACTTGCCCCCTACCCTGGCAGCAGCCCCCAAGCAGAGCTCTGATCTCTCTACTGACACTGTGGGAGCCCAGGTCCAGATGCAGAAGATTCACACTGAAGCAGTGGGACCGTCACGTTGGCAGGTCAGGCCTCTATCAGTCAAGAAGAGGAAGGGAAACAAATGGGGTGGGGATAAGAGAGAGCAGACTTACGGACATACGGTGTCTGAGAGAGGGTTAGGGGCACTGGGGCAGAGTCAGTACCGTTGCTCAGACTTCATTCGGCAGCTCTCCAGGACTTTTAGACCCTGTCCCCAGGGTGTCTTCTCTCCTCTCCTCTCCATACTCCGACCCCACCCCCACCTGTTCTCTTGCTCTCTTTTCCTCCTGCTCCCTTCTCAAGTGAGGAGAGCTCAGCCTGTGGAGTCAGGCGGACTTGCTTGGGTCGCAGTTCTTTCTCTGGCTTTGTACTGGAGCTTGGGCAAACTCTCTCGCCTTTCTCAACCCGTTTCCTCACATGTAATAATCATAATACCTGCCTCCTCGGTTTGTTATGAGGAATAGATGAAATAAAGCGCCTGGCACACAGCAGACACTCAGGCACTCCTGCTGTGTCATTCTCTGCTTCATCAGCACATGCTCACACACATTCTCCCACACAAATACACACATGTGCATGCCCGTGCATATACACGCACACCCATGTCGAAGGCCTCAGGTTGGGTTTTCAGAGCACCACGATTAGTTAAAAGTTGAGTCGGTAGGCTGCCTGCCTCAATTCACAAAGGCAAACATTCAAACAGATGGCATATCCCAGTATTTGAGTGAAGTTTCCCCATTTCGACCTTCGTTTTGGTTTCCACAAAGACAAATTAGCCGCCTTAGCTCCTTTTTTGAAACAAAGGGAGAATAGAAGCAGGTGAAAGCACCACCAACAAAAAAGTACTTTTTTCTTGTTTAATTTTCATCCGGAAGTCCAGATCAAGGAAATTATGCACATAATATAGGCCACAGCGTTGCTGACTGGTCAGTTATTGAACCATGATTATACCTAAAAATACCAAATATGGCGAGAACAAGGGCAAAAAGCTCACAGCTCTCTTGAATCCCCCTGGCTGCTTCTCCTAATCCCACTTTACTAACTGCCCCAGAGGGCATTCTAGACCTCTTGCTCGGCCCATGAATTGTACCTATAAATTGGGGCACCATGACATACAACCAGTCTCAACTGTCCCAGGACAAACCCAGAAACCCCTATTAAGGAAAAATCATTCATGACAATTGTTAACACCAGTAAGGCAGATGTTATGTCAGAGGGGGGTTGCTACCATGGGACTTTGTAGTGGGGGGAGCTCAACTCGGAGCTCAAGAAGAAAGAGTGGGAATTTATACCCAAGAAGCAGGGCGGGGAGGGTCAGTGAATAAAAAATTACTAAGAAGAAGCATCGGGGATAAGGAAGGGGTTCAGCAAAAGTCACCCAACAGGATTCTTGCTAGAGGCAGGCCAGGGCAATCGGACATTACCTGAGGGATGGCGGAGGATAAGGAACCCAATCAAGTATCAAGGGTGATCAGATATCAGGAGTGGGTGAGTCTGACTAAAATGATTTAGCAGAATTCTTGCTAAAACTGGGCAATGCAGAGATGAACGTGGAAGCCCAAAAGTCAGCTCAGCACCTAGCTGAGGAGAGCGTTCAGAGGAGCCTGAGTTTGGTCAAGGACAGAATCCTCGTCATTCTAGAGCAGTTGCATGGCCCAGATCTAAGGCTGGCTGAAGACCCACCTTTGGTGTTAATGGAGAGGAAGCTGGAGAGCCGAGTCCTGGCCGAGGCTACCAGGGCTGGGGGCTGGTGAAGGACCGTTAACCTGGAGGTAAAAACAAGGGTCAGGAAGGTCACAATAGTGGTCTGCACCTAGATCTGGGGATAAATGCTGCAAAATGACCCCTTGGCCCATAAAAGTGAGTTTAAGAAAAAGTCACCCCAATCTTTTAGAATTGCACCTAAAATGCATAATATAAAAAAGCTTTCAAAGGGGCCTTGTCCCACAGAGCCCACCTGAGAAGGGTTGATTTCTAGGATGCTGGAGTCAGCTCGGTCAGTCAAATGGTTTCTGTATTTCTGATCCGGGATGAAAATTCTGCATCCAGAGGATGGGTTTGTCTACTCAGGCAGACATTTGTACGGGGTCAGTTTCACCATTTGACCATGGCAGTTCAAATCATGTCCACCCAACAGAAGCACTTCCAAGGTGGCTGCACCCTAAAGCACCAGATTAGTTTCTCTCAACCAACCAAATTCCCTTCCATGTAAAGTCCATGTTGCTCGGGCTTCTATGACCCCCTCCCTTTGCCCCCTCCCTCCCCACCCCCCACACACAAAGTGGATCCCTTTCCCACTGGATAGTAATAATGTTGTTGATAATAGTAGCAATAATAGTCAACACTTACTGAGAGTTTACTCTTTGCCCAGCATTTGTTCTAAGTATTCTGTAAGACTTAGCTCATTTAATACAACAACCATGAGAGACAGGTATTACTGTCCCCATTCCAGAGATGAGAAAACTGAGGCCCAGAGGAACTGGGCAATTTGCCTATTATAACAGCAAAATACAACAACACCAAGGTTGGAACCCAAATAGTACACCAGGTTCTGGTGCCTCCTAACCACAATAGAGCACTTCCTGTTGATCACCAGCTCCCCTGTCTGCAAATCTATCCAGAGTGACCCTAAATCTCAGCCACAAGGGAAAGAGAATGAAGCAGGCCCGTGTTTTCAAGATGCCTTTACACCAGTTTCTCCCCTGATCCTTATGGCTGTGTCTCCACTGCCCTATGGGCTTTGGCAAATGCCGTGACCCGGGCTCTGTGGGATGCGTGGTTTATAGACAGGAACATGCTTTATTCTGCTTCATGGGTTGGCTTCTTATAGCCCGTGAGGGCAACGCAGGCTTGGCATCTGGGAGAGCGTTCCTGGGGGAAACAGCCCCGTCCGCGTGCGGGTACTCATTTAAATTCCAGCCCCCGGCTTTTAAGGCACACATCTGCAGTGGGCACATGCATTGAGATAGATGAAAACAGAAATGGTTTTCCATTGTATCTGTGTTATGAGATTTGACCTACCATCCAAACAGCACAGAAAGAGTGGAAAATTAAAGGTGATTTGATATTAGCCTCCTATTCACACTAGAAAAAGTAACTGCTCTTGCGGTTTTCCTCACAGAGGTGTCTTTATTCATTTGACATGCCTTTAATAACTAATTCTAGTTGTCTGGTTGCCAAGAAAGATTTCCTACAGGCAGACTTGAAAGTGACTCGGAACTCTTTGCATGCCCGGCTTCAAATGATCCCAGAACAGCAAACATTCAGCTTCCCTCCAGACTTCTGAAGTGTGGGAATAACATGAAAGAATGAACAGGAATCATTCTGCAGCTTGCATATGCGAGGACTGGAGCTGTCTGGCAGAGGCTGCCGCTGGGTCTACATGGACCAGGCAGAGTGCGATTTGGAAATAAGCTCATGAATTTGATCCGTGGAGTCGGCCAAACCAAATGATTTATTTCAAGAAAATAAATCTACTTTGGGGCTCGAGTGATCCAGGTCAGTCGTAAACAGACTGTTTTCTTCTATCTACGTAGACCTGGAGCAGGCAGAGAAAGACAGGGGAAACTGCCACGATTGCTCTCACAGGGTCACAACTGAAGATCACACGCTCTGAAAATGCATAAATATTCGCTACAGGGATTATTGATTCATCTCCATGTGCCAGGCTAAGTGGGTGACATGCATAATCACATTTACTCCTCACAATCATCCTGCCTCTCAGGTGATCATTCCTATTGTACAGAGGTGAAAACTGAGCCTCTGAGAAGTTAAATGACTCGCCGGGGATGCACAGTCTGGGGGCAAAGTGTGGCTAACCATTCATCACGCATGTCCTTTTTCCGCCTGGGAGCACAGCCATATGCCACTTGCGGGGTCCCTGGCCATTAGATGCAGCCATATGACTCAAGTCTGACCAGTAGAAAGTGGGTGGAAGTCACTTCCAAGCCCATAAAACCGGCCCATACGCAGTTCTCTCATCCTGCCCAGCTGCCAGATAGAGAGGATGCTGAGGACCCAGAGGAGAGTAGGATCTAAGGGTGGAAGAACCCAGGATCCTCGATAACCGCTTCCTTCCTCATCACTGTTCCTGCAGCCGGACGGTGATGCGAGTTAGAAATAATCTACTGTGTTAAACCCCTGAAATGGGGCAACTGTTGGTTCCAGTAAAAACCCTAAACTGTCTAGCACAATTCATAGGGCTTCCAAACTCAAGGACTCCAAAGTCCATGCTCTCGCCCCTTCTTTGTCTGGAGCTACACTGGGTCTGATCAGCCTTCACCAGGGGACCATTAGGACTCTCTAACTTTTTTTGCTTCATTCTTCTTCTGCTCTACTAGGCCTGAGGTGGGGACTTCCACGTTCTATCTATGCAGACACATTCCTAGTTTTTAAGAATTTGATCACAGCTACTCTTTCCATCTCTTGGTTAAGCCCTCCCATGTGGGGCTCTGGGTCTGTGAGCGTCTTGGATTTCTCCTTTCCCGTGTGGACACATCTAATCAGTTACTAGGGTCTCCTCCACCCTTGCTCTTCCCTCCCATTCCTCAGACGGTGCTCTGTTCTGGCCCTCATCACATCTCGCCTGGTGTTATCATAACACCTTCCAAACTTGTCTCTCCCCCTCCTTCCCATCACCCTGTTGCCTCCAAAAGGATCTCCCTAAAATAGATCTAGCCCCAGCATTCCCTGCATTTAATTTTCCATGTGAAGTCTATCAATATTAAAAATGCAAATGCCCCTTGACCAAGCAATTCCAGGTCTACGAATTTACAGATACATGCATAAAGTGATTGACAAAGAAGAATATTCACTGCATTGTTGTTAGAAGTAGCAAAAGACTGGAAATACCAAGTTTCCATCAGTCAGTCTTATTAAATAAACTATGGAACACAATGTTCTTCACCTAAATATCTCCAAGATCTATGGTTAAGTATAATGAGCAGGTAGACATAAGTATACACAACATATTAATATTTGTGTTTTAAAAGTATTAGGGAGATAGATTCCTGTATGTGTTTGCAAAGACAAGGAATGTCTCTAAAAGAATGCACACAAAACTGGTAATAGCAGTTGTTTCTGGAAAGGAAACTCAGTGACGGCTATCAGGGGTGGGAGGGAGATACTTTTCACTAAATATATGTTTATATTGTTTGCAAATTTTACTCTGTATGCATATTATTTTAAAACATTAAAATGCAACCTGACTTTCTAGTGCTTATTTGACAGGGTCCAAATTCCTTGGTATGAAAGGAAAGGCTCTGGGTCCAACATGTTTTCCTGCTCACACTTTCATTCTACCACAACATTCTCAGAACATTCCGTGTACTCTCCCATCTTTGTGCCTTTGTTTTGGTCTCTCCTTCTCCTGGAAAGTCCCATTTCTGCTTGGCAGGGACTCCTCTCCTCTGTTATCTCCTTCATTTTCTCTATAAGCTTATACTAGTGCCCTTTATCCCAGTTTGCTGCACATTAGAGACAGGTGTCTTTATTTCCCACCAGATGATATGATGTCCCACAAATAGAACATATTCAGAACTTGCCAGTGCCTTGAACCAGATTCATAACTCTACACATCTCAGCCACAGCTTCCAAGAGTGGCTGGGCAGGGGGCCAGGGAGAGGCTCCTCCTTGCCCCCAGGTAAGGAGCAGGATCCAGAATCTGCCCCAGCTGGTGGGGGGCTGGATGAGGTCAACGATGCATTTTAGCTTGGGACACTCTGCGGGAACGAACCTCCTTCCTCTGATTCATTCCCAAAGCCAGCCCCAACCTCATTTCTTCACCACCGAAGACCACCCAGTCCACGGTACTACTATACTTAGGCCTGATCATTGGCTCGAAAGAATCAGGCTGTAAAGAGAGACGTCCGTTGCCCTGGACCACAGTCTGGGGTTTAAACTCAGTTGTCATAATTATTTGAAGCCTATTAAGTTTATTTATGTTCCAAAGCAGGTCCACTAGAGAAGGACCATCATAGTCGTAAATATCAGGGCTGCTGTTCTCCAGACACAGCTGGGCCTCTAGGCCCCTCCCCCTCTCAGCTCTGCAGGCCCTACTTACAGGCACGAGCCATGCACTCAGATTCAGTGCAGCACCCAGACCCCGTCTGGCCAATTCTGCTGGCCCATCCGGCACGGCTCACGCTTCTGTACATTTTGTGTGGTTGGAGTATGTTTAAGCAGGACTTAGATACCTGTGGAAGGAATGATGTCTTCCAGCTCTGCTCATGTCAAATGCATAAGGTTCAGGAGCCCAGGTGTCCAGGGTTTCATCTCAAAGAATCACAGGGGCCTAAGAATGGGCGTCGAATCCTAGGTACATCTGGAGGTCCTTCTAACCCAATCTAGAAATCTTTAAGAGAACAAAGCGCTGCTGGAGATGTCCTTTGAGTTCTTGGCTGTGGGAGAGTTCCTTCATTTCCACCATCAGTGTGTGTTCAAGGGGACTGACCATTTAATCCTAAGAGCCAGTATTTTCCAAAGCATATCCCACTGTACGTTGGTCTTGTTAGATTCTCCGTGAAAAAGTAAAGAGGACTCTATAGTAAAACAGCTTTAGGAAACACCAAATACTAAATCTTCTTCTGGGGAAATTCATGGCACACATTTGTATATTAAAGACCTTGAGCAAGTCCTGCAGGAAAGATCTTTGTTTAACCCAATGTGCTCTAAACATATAGAACAAAGCATCTTCTTTTACTGACCTATGCGCAACCATTGGTAAGAGTGTTCCTGGGAGCACCTTTTTGGAAAATGTGCCTTTAGGGTTGTGTGTGTCCCCTCAGCCACCCAGTGAGTGCTTCTGAGGTTTATCATAGTCTAGGAGGAGGAACACTTCTCAAACTGCGCCCTCCACCCCACCTTCTTGTTCTCAAGTCTACCAACATACCTGTCCAGATACAGGTATCTGTCCTTCCTCTGCCAGCTTTCTTTTTCTGTCCCCACCCAGGGTGCTGGAGAAAGGAAGGGGAGTATCAGCTTCAACTTCAACCAACTGATCCATTCCCCCACCTATTGGTGTTTGACCCTTTGTCTCCACTCACTAGCTGATTTAATTTTTACTGTCCCTTGTTTTTAAAGAAGTAGATTGAAAAATGGCTCTTTGTTCCTCTTTTCGAACTTCTTTCCACATTTACGTCTTTCGGGAAGCCGCAGCTGGTGGACCAGAGCGCGCTCTGTTGGTTCAGGGCAGCGCCTGTGGCAGCAGCGGCTGGGAACTGAGGAGAACTGCAATGTCTCAGGCCCCACTGCATTGGTCACTCTGAGTGCATTGGTCACTCTGGAGGTGAGGTCCAGCAATGTGTGTTCTGATGAACCCTCCACGTAATTCAGAGGGAAGCCATCAGTCTAGGACAGCGGGTTCCGAGGGGTGTGCCGCAAAACTTGTTAAAACATGCAATAGCTGACTAGTCAGGGGCACTGACTTCTTTTCCCTTAGGCGTCAAATAAACAAAATGACAAAGGTCAACACAACAATAGCAGTCCAGTGTGAACGAATTAAAATTATACCTTTTTTTTTTTGGTCAGATCAGCAAAAATATAATTTTTTGGTGTGCCACAGAATTTTAGTAATTAGTTTATGTGTGCCATGAGATGACAAAGGTTGCAAATCAGTGGTCTAGGATTTTCGGACTCTCTCTCAGAACAGGTTCTATTCTACCTCACCCATTTTCTGCCCATGGTTTTATTTATACCATACTTAATTCCAAAAAGGAAGGGATATGGGCAGCCAGGGCTCAAATACTCAGGTACTAGCACAATTTCGCATGTTTACAGATCAACAGTCTTCCCCCAATACCTGCCCTCCCTCCGCTGGGTCTTGTGAGGCCCTCCTTGATTGATTCCAAAATGCATCTCTCCTCCACTCCATGGGCCCTCCCTACTTCCTCTCCTCTGTTTTGTTTGGGGTTTTTTTTTTCCCTTAGTACTTGTTACCATTTAATATATTATATAATTTATAAGTTTTTGTATTTATTGTCCTGCTCCTCCCTAGAATATAAGCTCATGGGGGCAGTGCTTTTTCCGTCCATTTTGCCCTGCTTTTTCCCCCCCACCAGAGTGGCTTCTGCCGTAAAACATACTTGTTCACTAAACGGACTTCATCACAAGGGCGGGGTGAGTGCTACTGCCATGATTAAGCATAGGTTCGCTCTAAACTTCCTGGCAGGCAAAGAGTTACAAAGATCTCTTCATCTAATAACAGGAAATCAGACCCTCCTGGAAAGGACAGCATCAGCAAAGACCCTGAGGGCTCCTTGGGTGGGTTAGAGAGCCAGCTATTCCTGATAACAGGTCCCTGGGGGCTCTCCCTCCACTGGCTGAGGTCAGGACCGTGACCAGCTTCCCGCCAGCTGATTTAATCCTTCAGTCTGAGCAAAGTTTCTCCTTTCTCTCTCCAATGAGAAATGGGCAGACTCCTGCCCACAGATGTCTGTGCTGAACTGTCTCCTGGCAGGAGAAGCAAAAGGGCACGAATTACAGGAAAACGTCTGCCGGTTTCATCAGCGTTGTAGGTTAAATGTGGCAGAGCCTGAGGGGAGGAGCAGGGTGGGCACTGGACCATACTGAGTTCTTTTCCCCCAGGCTGGAAGGGGAGCCCCCACCTCAGAAGAATGTATCCAGCCCTGATAAATTTATAAAGTATTTGACCTTTAATCAATCCTAATATTTTCAATCCACAGAGCCTTCTTAAACGCCTGCAGTCCTGCCCCGGGACCCCTATTCATCACAATTACTGCTCCAACTGTCGGAGGCAGTGCATGAAACGGCGAACACTGACGTCCAATATTTTATCACTAATAAAGAGAAACATCCCAAGTATTCGCACAGTTTTGATACTTTCCAGCCCCGAGCCCAGGAAAAGGGGGAGCACGGTGATTTATGCTCACTGCCCAGCATTGTTAATTGGTCTCCTCGGCCGGAGCCTGGGGATCACTGCTTTTCTTTGTGTCACAGCCAAGGACATGGGTGTGCAGAGAGCTTGGAGGGGCACAGCAGGCGGCCTGGGAAGGGCCTGCAGAGCACACAGTAGGCCCTTGCTCAGCATTTGGCAAGTGGTGTGAGGCATTATAAAGGACAATTTTTAAAAATCACAATTTGGCAAGTGCTTCCCTACACTCATGGCTTTGTAAACAGATCCAATGTTTATGAAGAATCTTGTTCCAGTTGTTGCCACGGCTGTGATCCGCCCCCAGTTCCATGTCTCCCCTTCCTGCCTCCTTCCCATCCCCAAGCAGCGTCTGCCTCCCAGCCCCATCCCTTCTCAGTTCCGAGGCCCTCCCTCTTGGCCTCCCAGCTCAGTTTTCAGCCACAGCATTCAGACGACCCACAGGCTGCATCTACATGGCACCCAAACATCTGGATGAGATGTAAACAAAACAAGCAGATGTTTCTTCTTCATTATAGCAGGTGCCTTGGCAGAGCCCCCGGCCTCCGGCTATAAGGGAAGGGCCCTGTCTACAGTCCAGGTCCCCAGAAGGGGTTGGGGAGAGCCACATACCATTGCCCTAATCAAGGAGCCAGTCATCCGGGCCTCACACAGAGAAATGAGCAAAGAGAGCCTGATACCCCTAGAAACAAGGTACTGGAAACGGACGATGATGTCTGTGTGGACAGGAGGAATGGTTTGGGAACTGGGGGGCAAAAGGAGGAAGAGCAGGACGAAGGTCTATCATGTATTGGTTAAATGTGATTTCAAATCCACTTGTTTATGACCTAAGTGAAGTAGTTTTGATCCACTTGTTTATGACAAAGATCAAGAAAAGTTTTTAAAGTAGTTTTGCTATAAGGATGGAGTAAGTTGTGTCAGGATGTCATCATCTCATCCATTGTCCTTGACGAGCACTCAGTTTAGCTGCTGAGGGGTCCTCTGGGGGCTTATGGATAAGAGCATGTGGAGACATAGACATTTAGACTATAAGTATCGAGAGATTGTAAGGACTATTTGAGAGTTTCTGTTTGGGTGAGGCAACTCTTCCCTAACCTAAAAACTCTCCAAAGGCCTTTGGGGCATTAGCTCCCACCAAGACAAGGGTTACTCTCTTATGCTCAGTGGCTGAAAAGCTTCACAGCAGCCCCAGAAGGAAGTCAGCCGGCCTTCCAACACCAACATCTTCATTCCCTAGCAACATGCTCTAGCAACAGGGGACCTTTACTTTTGTTCTGGCAGCTGGAAATGAGCTCTTGGTTGGTCACCCCCTCTCACGAGGGCCTCCTCATAGAAAAGGGTACACCTCGTATTATATTTGGACTTTATTCCTTTATCTCCCCTTGCTTGGAAAGCTAGTGTGATTAATGTGTCGTTTGTTTGGAGTATATTATTTCTTTATTTTGCCTATTAAGAGATACTATCTTGTATGCTATTGGCTTGTGAATTACTGTAATTCCCACAGTGAACCTGTACTAAATAAATTGTTGACGAGGACAAAAATCAGTTTATGGAGCATACTTTTGCTGCCTACCCCACCCCAAACAAAAACAAAACAAGGTCTTAATGCAAACCAGCAAGGAAGAGTTGATGCCAAGTCCCTCTTTAATTCCATTGTGACAAAGGGGTTTCTGAGCCTCCACATTCCACACCATTGCATTCCAGGAAAAGGGACTGTCCTGACAAAAAAAACAAGAAATGGTCTCCTTCTTAGGGCCCACCAGCGAATATGCAAAAGGAGTTGGGCTCTGGGGACGAAGGATATCCTAGAGCTTGGATGACCTGGGGCTTAGAAAATGGCACAAAATTCCCCCTTGGTACCCCATCTTCTATCTAACAAGGGACTAAGGGGCAGTCACATATGACTAAAAAGGAGGTGAGCTGAGATACTTATGAAAGGGATAATTGAGGAAGGACAGGACAGAGGACCAGAGGCAAAAGAGGTGATTGGTTACAACTTCATTCATTTCATTCTCTCCTCTGTTCTCTGCTTTCCCAATCCTATAAGCAACACTGAACAGGTACCTTCAGTCCCCTCCCCGAATCCTGTAGTTTTGGGTGCAACACTGAACACAATCCCCCATGTAACACTCAACGCACTCCTTCAGTCCTCTCCATTCACCAGCTATGTGTGTGACGCTAAACATACTCCCCCAGTCCTCAGCCCCACTCCTCTGGCCCCAGGTAACAATGACACACTCCTCTTCTCCCTTGGCCCTGACCCCCACCCTCCCATCCTTGGGTGAAGCATTGCCTCTACACTCCTTTGGCACCTTCATTGCTCCTGCAAATCAAGCCAAACACATTCCTCAGGGCTGCCTTTCTTGGGAGCAGCTTTCTTAACCCACTGTCTCCAGGGAGGCCTTCAGGACCCTACAGAGTGATCCTCAGCCCCCCAGCCCAACACAAACAAACAAGTGTGTGTGTGTGTGTGTGTGTGTGTGTGTGTGTGTGTGTGTTGGGAATGGCAGTGATCAGAAAGCTGCTGCTCCTACCCATCCACTGAATATTGGATTTTGTGCGAAAGGCAAATATTTTCCCCTGACCTCAGTGTCCCTAGCTGCAAGACTGAGCTACAGTTCTACATTGGGCCATCCTGTACCTACGGGAAAGGGTCTGATTTCCACAAGGAGCTGAAAATTCAACAACCGCACTGTGGTTAAGACCAGGCGAGGTACAATTTGGTAAAAGGAGATTATACTTTGTTAGAGAAGTAACTTTTTAGTTGTCTTTTTGCCTTTTTTTTTTTTAATGAAACAGAAGGGGCAAAGCAGTGCCCCAAGGCTCTGGATTTTCCAAAGGAAGACTCCCCCACCCCCACCCCCTTGCCCCATAACCACAGCAACCCTTGAAAGAAGTGGAGGGCTTCCTTTCACATTTTGAGGGGGAGGGAGTAGCAATCAGACACAAAGAAAACTGAAGTATGGGTGATCGAAACCCCCCTCCCCCAAGTAGCCTTGCTTTTTAGCATCATGGGTTAGAAGTTTATAAGAATTCTGGATCCATGGTTTCCTATGGTCGCTTTTACAGATCTTGTTAATTTATTACCCGTGGTTACACTTTTAATGGAAATCATGAAGAAATGGCAAAGGAAACATGAGCTAATTTTTTTCCAGTGACACATTTCACTGCTATTTAAATAGCTGTTTTGCCAAACCAAACACAGCGCTTACAGCCAGCAGTGACACATGAAGGAGATCACTGTGGCCGATCCTGCCTGCGGCACCCAGAACAGGCGAGACTTTCTCTCCGCTTCCCCAAGGGCCGGCCGCCAAGGGGGGTGGACTGGGGGGAGCTGGAGCCTGGGGCCCAGCTGGAGCCCCAAGCTGGGGTGGCTGCAGCTCCCGCCCTCTCCCCGGCAGGGCTACTTCTCTCTTGCCTGCAGCCCACTCCTCTCCCCCCAAGGGGCCCCGGTGTGACTGTTTCCCCAGCAGCCTGGGAGGCCCCCCAGAGCGGGCCACTGCCTGGCTCGCGCCGCTTGATGATTTGCTCAGGCCTCTAACTGGGAACATGATCAAGTTGTGTACAATCAGAGGTAGACTTTGGGGAAAGCCAGGCCAGCTTTGTTGCAGTTCTGCGGTGGCAGTGGCCATTACCGTGACCACGCTTGCACAGGGCGCCTTTGTTGGGCAAACCCAGAGCCTCTCTGACTTCTCCTCAGAAACATTGGCCTCTGAATCTTTCTTGCTCCCCGGCTCTGGGGCTGTGATGTCACCGAGCATTTATTAACTTTTCAAGAGGCCAATTGAAAGTTGTGGCATTTGGCAAGAGAGAGGCCCGAGTCTGAGATGTTGGAGAAGGCGAATAGGCCCACAGAGGCTCTGGTGATAGCTGGTACAGGAAGGCCGGGTTGGGGGGGAACCCTTCCTGATACTGGTCCGGTCAGAACCTCCCTAGGACTTAAAAAGCGCAGCGGGAAGGAGGGAAGCAAAGCACTGGCCCTTGGAGACCCTGGATCAGTTGTCAACATCCGGGGCCCTGTGAGAGCCCTGGGGCACCGACCTTCTCCTGGTGAGCTCCTCTGATGAACAGCCGTGGGGTGGGGTAGGGGCAGTGATCCACGAAGGGGACATGGAACGGAGAGAACACCGTGGAGGGAGGAGCCCTAGCAAGCAGGAACTAGGGTTTCAGCCCCACCCAGTCCACTGGATCTTGACTGGCTTCCTCTCTATTCCCCCCCGCAGTGGGATGCTCTGTAGCCCCCAGAATCCCCTGCAAGTGTCAAGGTGGGCAGAGCAGAGGGGCTCTGACAGAATTCGGGCAGCAGGCCTGCTGGCATACGGGGAGAAACCACTCTCCCTCCCTGCTTTCCAGGGAGAAAAGCCACTTTAGTGAGGCTCCGGAGAGAAGTTAACTGTCGTTTTCCCTTTGCCAAAAAGTATATTAAATTCACTGACCACGTTTTTCCAAACCCGAGTACGGAGGACATTAGATGCAACACACACTGGCTGGGCTGTGGTGCGCTGGGCACCACACATATTTCATTTTGCATTATTAATATTTAAACCAAAGCAGCTGTTCTCTGTACATGCAGAGCCCAGAGCCTGCCCAGGGCTCCACTGGAGACTTCTCTCCCTGAGGCCAGATGTACCAGCTAGCAGCCACTTGTAGGCCCTCAGGCCTTGGGCCTCCTGCTGTGAATTTCCCCAAGTAGCCGCTTACTGACCTGCAGTGACATTTCTGGGACATTTCTGGGCAAGGGGGCTGGGTGGTTTGTTGGCAGGAGCAAATTCTGCTGATCTGGTGTAGCTGAGAATCAGCAGGGCTCACCCTGAGCCGATTTTTAACAGGGGCGGAAGTATCTCTTTGAAACACCAACCTCGCTTTGAGCCCTCTGCCCCAGGGTAGGTACCCTGGACTTTCACTGTTCTCCCCAACTCTTTCCACCCCCATGACTTTTACACCTTGGAGCCTGGGGTCCTCCTCCCGGGTATTTGCATCTTAAAGCCACATCTCTAAGCCTGAGTGAGGAGACTCTTGCCTGAGTCCAGAGACAGCTTGACCAGCACTACATACAGCCTGGTAACAAAGTCCCTTCCAACCCGCCTCAACTCTCTCCCTCAGGACCCTGTGCTCCAGCCACCTGGGGCTGCTCTGTTTCCCAGGCATACCAGACACTGTCCTGCCATAGACCACTGCTACTTCCACCTGCCTTCGAAGTCCCAGGATAAAAGTCAGCTCTCCTGGGCTACCACTGCCAACCCCCAGCCTGGGTTGAACTAACTATTTGCTCTTCTCTCCTCCCACAACAATTGATGTCCCCCTCTATTTTGGCATATACCGCATGATATTGTGAACTTTTCTTTGGATATATATAAAACTAATATTTATTGAGTACTTTTTATGGACATGATGCCTTAAGTCAAATTATATCTTGTATAATTCTCACAATAACCTTGAGATGGGTTCTATAATCAGTCCCACTTTACAGATGACAAAACTGAGACTGAGAGGTGGTAAGTAGCTTGCCCAAGGTTGCATAGCACAAAGTACCTGTTCCCCTCAGAAGCTGCCAGCTCCTCTAAGAAGGGGCCGTGGTCTTGTACATCCAGGGTCTACCTAATCTGCTGTCTCATTACGGGTGCTCAATACATGTTTGTTGAAACAAAAATAAAATTAAACAAAGCAAGCGGAAAGATTTTCCCATATCAGGACCTGTTGAAATATCCTAGTGTCCCCAGTTTCCTTAGATGACTGCCCCACCTCTAGCTCCTAGAGAATGATGAGCAAAAGCTTCGTAGTAAGCCAGGCTAGGATTCAAATTCCAGTTCCACCTGAATTTAAACTAGCTGTGTTTCTATTTTCCCATTTCCAAATTGGTGAAAATAATAATACTCACCTATTTTAACTTTTACAACAACAAATTCGCTCCTGCCTGAGCTGAGTTTGAGGGGGAAGGGGGTTATGGTGCATGCAAAAGCTGTAAGGATTAAGTGAATGATTTGTAGGACTGCCTCACAATCCAGCTCTTGCTATATTATAGACATATGCGTGATATCGTGAACACGCACATTGGAGCTCTGTGAAAGCAATGATGACGACACTGTGTTACATTATACAGGTTCCATAAGGCACTGTCTCAGGGATCTCTTCATTTACCCTCACAATTTTTGTAGGGCAAATATTGCTATTATGATCCTGTTGCAGACATCTGGTGCTGTGTAACAAATGACCCCAAAGCTTAGTGACTTAAAAACAATAACATTTCTCTTGTTCACAAACCTGCAATTTGGGCAGGACTCAGTGGGGAGGCTTTTCCTCTCAGCTGCGCTCGGCACCAGCTGAAGCAGCCTAAAGATGGAGGGGCAGAATCATCTGAAGGGTCTCACCACTCATACATCAGGCCATTGATGTTGGCTGTCCTGAGACCTCAGCTGGGACTCCCAGCCAGGACCTCATCCGTGTGGCGCGGACTTCCTCACAGCATACTGGCTGAGCTCCAATGTGCGGGTGGGGGAATAGAGAGAGAGAGAAGGAGAGAAAGGCATATGCCTTTTATGACCCAGCCTAGGAAGTCCACAGTGTCACTCTGACTCATTTGATTTGTTGAGGTAGTCAGAGAGACCTGTCCAAGTTCAAGGGGAGGGGACGCGAGCTGCCTCATCAAGGAAAGTGGCAAGGTTTTGGAAGAGAATGTGGGAATGGAAAGACTGCCTCAGCCTTTTTTGGGAAAACACACAGTGTAACAGAGGTGAACACTGGGGCGAGGAGGCTCCCTGACCAGAGTAAGAGCAAAGCAGCCATGAGGAGCAGAACCAGGGCTTAAACTCGGGTCTTCCGACTCCAAACCCTGGGCATTTCCCGTGGAACAATGGGCTTTCCAATCCCATCCATCAGGGCTTCAGCAAGGCCCAGCCCCTCTCCACATAACGGGGTTTCTCAGAGCCAGTCTGCCTCTTCACACACACACTCCTGTGCACACACAGCCACCGCCAGACTTCTGCCAGCAGTTCCTTTCCCCCTGGACCTGGTGAGGGGAAGAGCTCGAGTGTCTTGCTGTTTCAGGGGCAGGCCAAGCTGAGCTGGAGGACACAAGCCAGCTAAGAGCCTGAGCTGGGGGAGTCCTGAGGCTCGTGGGGGAGGGGCGGAGGGAATGACAGGGGGCCGCGTCTAGGATGTGTAATTCCAGACGACAGCAGGAGCTAAGAAGACTGCGGGTAATTTGGGGAATTTTTGGAAAATGTGAGTGTGATGTCAGCCTGAGTGAAAGAGAGAGGAAAGCCAGGGAAGGGGGATGTGGGGGAAGTCCTGGGGGGCTGGCAGGGGAAGGCAAGGGCAGTGAGTTGTAATGGGACGGACAGTTATTAGTCTAGAAAAGTTTAACTTGAAGAACCCAGCCTACCCCCATGCCTCTGCCCAGCACGGACAAATCACACAGATGTGATTAAAACCCGTGCTGGTGAGTCCTGGTTGGAACCAGGGCAAGAGTTGGAAATGCATTGATCTCTTCACAGATTATTGAGCAACTGAGCACAAAGCCAGCCCTTCACCAGCCCAGAGCTGGGGGCGGGGGGCGTGGTGGGCAGCGAGAGTCAGCAAGGAGCCATGAGAAATCCCTGCCTGGGAGCAGGTGGGAGGAGGTTGCAGAGGTCAGGGTTGGGGCAGCCCGACCCTCCAGGGTCTCTGGGGAATTTGGTGCCTCTAGGAATGCTTTGATTGGCTCCTTAAAGCTCCATCCACAGAACTGGGCACTCTCCCAACACCCTGCCCAGAGGTTACCTCAGGCCTGAAGCTCTTATTGTTGTCCTAACCTTCATGCGCTGAGCCGAGCAGCATCTAGCACACACTAGGGCAGCCTGCTTGTGACAGCAAGGCATCGCGTGTTCGCAGTCAGACACAGCTGGAATCACAGCCTCCCATCCACAATCCCCCATCCCCGGGACTTTGGGCAAGTCGCTGGACTTCATGAAGACTCAGGGAAATGGCAGCAGTAATATCTACTCCAAGTGCTGCTGTGAGCCTTAGATGAGATTGCATAGACTAAGTGCCTACCCCAAGGTCTGACACACAGGAGTCAATAAGGGGTCATTCTCATCCCTACCCCTTCTTCTCTTCCGTTCATCCAGAACCGTGATGCTTTCTAAACCTCGTCCAGTCCAGACTAATAGCGCCAAAGAGAAGCAAAGCCGATCAGGTGTTGCGCTGGGGGTGGACCGAGGATCCAACAGGCATTTTCTTCCTTGAAGCGTCCCTGGTACTGGGAAAGCCCCTAGAACCAGAGTACTAGCCCGACTGTGGGGAGGGAGGAAGGGGCAACAGAACTCTTCCTGTCACCTTGGACTGCTTGCCCTTAGGTGCAGGCAATTCCAAAACCTGTTCCTCAAATATCCCTCTCCATTAGGCCCTGCAGGAATGAACAGAAACACAGGTGAGAGGACAAGGGCTGCTTCACCCCTATGCTGGCCATGTGGCCCTGGGTCTCTCTGTGCCTCTATTTTCTCACCCAAGATATAGGAGGTTGGATAGATAATGGGCTGTTAGCATCTCCATGTCCCCCCTCTCTCTCCTTGCGACCCTCCGTCACCCCTTTCCACCAAGCCTCACCAGACAAACTATGCTATCAAGAGGGAGGGACTGGGTCCAGGCCCATGAAGATTTCTCTCAAGTCCTTTCTGTGGCTCTGACTTTAGCTCTCCCCTCCTCAAGTTCTTCTTTTCTAAGCCAGGACCGGGGCTTGAGTAGGGGGACAGCAGTCCCTGGCTTTTCTGGAGAACTCTGATGCTATTCTCACCCTTGTTCATCCCGTATGGGTTTCTGTCCTCTGGGGTTCCTGGAAAGTCTTAGACCACCTCCCAAAGTTCCTGAATTAAACCCTAGAAATGAACGTGAAAAATAAACAACCTGAAACTTAGTCTGTGGCTTTATTTTCAGACTACTAACACCTTGAAACAACCCTCCCTCCTCCCCTTTCTCCTTTCCTGGCAGCTCCGGGATCCTCCAACTCAGTCCTGCCTGAGCCGGATTATGAAACGGAGGAGGTTATGGTCCATGGAAGAGTCATACCCTGAACTTTATGGGGTTTGCAGCAGCCAGGTGCAGAGCTGGGTTGCGCCCTTTCTCCACAACAGCCAGAGAAATGAAATGCAGGGTCCATGCAAGTAGGAAAGGAGAGGGAGGGGAATACAAAAAGGAGTTTTTGTCAGGGTGCAGGGGATAGCACCCAGGTGAAGAGGGGTAAGAAGAGGTTATGGAGTGGTTGGTCGTCTCCTAACCAATAAGTGACGAGAGAGAAGCTTCCATGGATTGACAGACAGTTACTGGCCATGGCAGTAGGTATCAGGCCGGTGTGGGGAGCTGGGTTGCATTTGAGAAGAGCTCATAGTTACCTTCCAGGGGCCACAGCTCACAATCCGCAGAGGACTCAGGGCCACAGTCTTCTCTCCCCCAATCTCAAACCTTCTGCTGCAGGGAGGAGCCCTGGGGCAGCTGGAGACCAACATTCCTGAGCTCTTCCAGCCCCAGCATTTATCTTAGGGTTATTTTCACTCCCAAGAACAAAGAAGCTTTTTATTCAGCAAGTGGCGAGAACCCACACCTCTGACAAGCCATAGATCACCCTCAGGGAGGGTGGGAGGGGATGGTGGCCAGCACGTGAGGCGTCTCTCTCCCACCCAGAGCCTCAGAGAGGGGTGTCTGGCTCATGGTAAGTTCCCAAGCAGAAGGCAAGAATTGTGCAGGACAAACTGGTTCTGAGAGCCAGCAGCCGAGCCAGCAGCCAATCCAGGGCAGGAAAACGGAGAAGAGAAGGGATGACTGACTCTCAGGAAGGAGCCCTGAGCAATCCCTGAGCTCCCTGAGCAATCTATGGGCTCAGTCTCCTCACCTGAGATATATGATGATCAACCAAATCACCTGGGAAGCTCTTAAAAAAAGAAAGGGACTTGCCCTGGCTGGCATGGCTCAGTGGATTGAGTGCCAGATTGCAAAGCAAGGGGTTGTTGGTTCGATTCCCGGTTAGGGCACATGCCTGGGTTACGGGCCAGGTCCCCGGTAGGGGGCACGTGAGAGGCAACCGCACATTGATGTTTCTCTCCCTCTCTTTCTCCCTCCCTTCCCCTCTCTCTAGAAATACATAAATAAAATCTTGAAAAGGAAAAAAAAAGAAAGGGCATAAATTCCCATGGTATATAAAGGGCGGCCATATAGAAAAGGTATATGTACTCAACAGCCCCAGTGACCATCTTCTGCTGAATTTCTTATAGCTGAATTTCTTGTTTCCTTCAATAACTCTATTTGATTACACTAGCATATACAGGTATAGATATATATAGATATAGATATAGAGACAGATAGATATGCATGGATATGTATATATGTAATGGTTTTACACATTTGACGAGAAATTAAACATATTCTACAATGCTCTTTTTACACTTAGATGGTTGTCACTCCATGTTTGTACACGTAGAACTATCTCCTTTTTACTGACTTAATATTTCATTGTGTGGTTATTGATGGATATTTAGGTAAGTGTCCATATCTTCCTATTACAAATAAAACTGCAGTAAATATCCATGTAATAAACTTCTTTGTGTATAATCTGAGTACGAGCAGGGTATATTCCTAGAACTGCCAGGCAAATCAAAGGACATGTACATGTATTTTTGTTCCGATGGATATTTCCAAATTGCTCTTTATAGAGGTTGTACTTAGGTATGCAGTCGCCAACAATGTCTGAAAGTGCCTCACATCTTAGGCTAACACCATGCGTTATAAAATATTTTGATCCACATTAATTTTAGATGGAAAAAAAATAACATTTCATTGTGGTTATAACTTGCATTTCACTCATTATAAATAAGGTTGAAAAACTTTTAATGTGTTTAAAAGCCATCTGAACTTATAGGGGTTTTAAAATATAGGGATTCCCCAGGCCCCACACTTCAAAATCTCGTTCTATAAACCCAAAAATCAGTATTTTTTTAAAAAATACTGAGGTGGTTGGGGTAGATAAAGATTTTTTTTAAAGAACAGAATAAAAAATCACTATCCATGTAAGAATAAATTGATAAAGTGTACTTCGATTAACATTGTAAATAGCTGCTCATTAAAAGAGAATGAAAAATCAATCAACAAATTGGGAGAAGATATTTGCAATTCTACAATGAACTCAGAACCAGAATAATAAAGAACTTCCACAAGTCAACAACAACAAAAAAAACAATGACAAAGCAAAGGATGGGACACAGTAGATTTGACATCAACAGACTACGACTGGTACATATGCTCCCTGAGGATAAGGACACTGTCTGTCTTGTTTACCTGTGAATTTCCAGAGCCTGGTATGGTGCCAGGCACATAGTAAATACACAATAATGTTTGTTGGATGAACTAAAAGGAGTGGTGAACAAAAAAGAGACAAAGATGACCCTCCTCCCCCTCCCTGGGTTAAAATATAAGGGACTAGGAAAACGGGAGTTCAAGAGAAGATGGTTCAGAGAGCAAAGAAGATGCTGGGTTACATGGAGACAGAAGGCCTAGCACAGCACCCAGCTGGAGCAATATAGTAAACAATTATAAAACAAGACTAGGATTTGGACCAGAAAGCCCAAGTAGCAATTTTCCATGTGAAGTCATCCTCCGAGAAGAGACTGTTAAAGCTGTATGACCAGATGATGAAGGCAAAAGAGAGAACAGAGGGAACATGGGTGAGGACAGAATTCGAGGATAAGAAGCTAGGGGAGGCAGCAGGAAATGAGAGAGAGAAGAATCAGAAAGATGCAGCATCAGCAGAGTTAACAGAAGAAGACAGAGCTTCAAGAGAAAGATGCTCTCGGTTCAATATTATTGGAGAAATCATTGTATTCCCACCCTCCAAGTAATCCAGAGGCAGAAAAACTTAGTAGATAATGTGGACTTGAAAGAGGAACAGAGAAGTCTTGGGTCTAAACACAGCTTTATTACCAATTAACAGTGAAATCTTAAGCAAATTACTTAAACTCCTATTTCCCAATTGGTTGCACCTTCTGTTTCCAGTTGGTTAAAAAGGGAGATAGACATAACCCATATCCCAGGTTGCTGTAAGGATTAAGTAAAGGCATATGAAAATAAATGAAATGTATGACAATGCCCAGCACAGGAACTGGAACATAGTTGGCACTCAATTCTTATTCATTTCCCTTCCCTCCCCACCTGTGTGCCAGGCGCCAGGCATCTGACGTTTGGGGGAAATGATGCTGACAAATACAACTTGTGATACAGTGGAGTGTACGAGATCTGTGCTCCAGAACCATGTGTCAGGACTGCTGGGAGCCACTGCACACTAGAACCTGATGAAGCTATTGCAGAAGGCTTCAATTAGTAAGGAGATGTTAATGACCCTGCAGAGAGCTGTTTTCACAGGATGGTGGCAGGTTGGGGTTCAAGAGCAGAGGCATTAACTGTCATTCTTCAGCAGCAGGAGCAAAGAGGCTGAATTACCACAATGAAATCTCTTCGAATTGGGAGCAACCTAAACATGTATGTGGGCACAGAGCCAGGGGAGAAGGCAAAGGATACAAGGAAGAAGTCGGGCCGTTGGAGCAAGACCCTCAACGTGAAGCGCTCCAACCCAGGGGTGATCCCGACTTGATGACATGGGTATAACTTGAGGAGGGGGACTCTAAGAAAAGAAAAGCAAATTTATTAATACAAAATTGGATACAAAAGAGGATGTTTATTCAGAATAAGAAAATTAGCCACAAGGAAATAAAGTTTTATACTGACAAATACCATAATCACGAAACCCAGAAAAATAACATCATTTATTAATTAACTAACTGCCTGACAAACCCTTATAATACTTTCAGGGGAAAAGTACTTCTTTTGCTGGGCACTCTTTATTGAATTTTTTATATCAAAAGTTTTGTGGTATTATTTTTTTATAGAGAGGATAATGAAATAACTCAGCATTTCCTCTAGCATTGTTGATCAAAACTTGTTTTTTATTAGCGATGGTTTAGAAAATTTTTTTCAGCTTTACAACTTGATGTTGGTAAGGTCATATAAATGTTTAGAATTGTTATCGTATTTGGAAAAACCACTATCAAGGTCCTTTTCACATATGAGCTATAATATTTCAGGATGTGTCAAGTTTTCTTACACAGTGACTCATATATTCTTTGAATTGACAATAGTCACTAACCAGTTTGTTGATTCGTCTTTTCGTGGTTCATCTATGAGTTTTATTTGTTTACTTTTTTAATCCTCACTCGGGGATATGTTTTATTGATTTCAGAGAGTGAGGAAGAGGGAGAGAGAGAAACATCACTGTGAGAGAGAAGCATAGATCAGTTACCTCCCACACGCACCCTGACCAGGGATCGAACCCACAGCCTAGGCATGTGCCCTGACAGGGAATCAAGTCCACAATGTTTTGATGCATCCGACAATGCTCCAACCAACTTAGCCACCCAGTCGGTGCTGTCTATGCATTTTGTGCTATCTCATTGATGTCAGAATTTCATGTCAAATGAGCAAGAAATTTAAATATTCGTTATATGATTCGGTGTTAAGTTCAGAATCATGAACACATGACTTTACAGATAAACATCCTAGCTCTTTGTAGCATTATTGCAGATTTGTGCCCTATAAAGACAGGAATTCTGATTCAATCATATTTTACATGAAAAAAAGAAAATGTCTGGTGCATTTGTAATTGAGTGTATTCTTGGCAGGAGAGAATGACCATCTTGTCTTGGTGTTAATGAGAACCAAATCTTGTTTACAGTTTTACATGTCTGATGAATAAAAATTTTTTTCCTCAACTATTTATGGCTCTATAGCAAATTGTCTTCTGGCATCTAAAAAGATATGTCCATGCCCTAACCTCCTGAACCCAAGAATTTGACCTTAATTGGAAAAAGGGTCTTTGCAGATGTAATTAAATTGAGGCACTTGAGATCATTCAAGATTAACCAGGTGGACCCTAAATCCAAAGACAAGTGTCCTTATAAGAAATGGACAAGGAGGGGACGTGGACACAGAGGAGAAGCCCATGTGGAGACAGAGGCAGAGATTGGAGTGGTGCTGCCACCCGCCAAGGATCACCAGGAGTGGAAACAGGCTAAGAGAGATGCTTCCCTAGAGACTTTGAGGACAACGTCGTCCTGTCCACACCTTGAGGGCAGGCTTCAGGACTCCAGAACAGTGAGCAAATACATCTCCATTGTTTTAAGCCACCCAGTTTGTGGTGATTTTTTACAGCAGCCCTAGGAAACTGAGACAGGTTCCACATATTCCAAACTTTGTTTCTTCTCCACTACCCCAATATTTCTAGTAGGATTGCAATAAGACAAACTCACAATCTAAAATGCCCTCCAACCATGTACCTCAAAGTGGTGGGTGGGTCAGCACAGTGAACGGCAGAAAAGTCCATAGAAGCCCTTCCCACCATGGCTGGCTGGCAACAATGCACAGCAATACTCAGTAGTGTAAAAACAACAACCGTTTTATTTTTATCCCCTAATTTTGTGGGTTGGTAATTAGGGAAGGGATCCGCTGGGCAATTTAGCTCTTCCACGTGGTACCCGTGAAGGCCGTTCAATGGCGTCAATTGGTAGATGGTCTGGTTTGGGGGCGTCCAAGGTGGTTTTGCTCACGCTTCCGGTGCCTTGATGTTTGGGAGGCTGGATTCAGCTGGGAACGCTGGTCTGAGTGGCGTCACCAGCACGTTGGGCTGGGAATGGTTAGACTTTCTATGGGGTGGCTCCGAGACAGTGTTCCCCGCGATCAGGTGGAAGCTTCAACTGAAAATTCTAGACATTGGCTTCCACTGCATGCTATTGACCAAGCAAGTCACAAAGAAGCAAATTACAAAGCCAACTTATATTCAAGGGAAGGGGATTTGACCCCACCTCTCAATAGGAAGAATGTCAAAGACTTTTTTAAAAATTGTATTTATTTATCTTTAGCGATAGGGGAGAAGAGGGGAAGGGATAAGGGAAGATAGGGGAAGGAAGAAAAAGAGGAAGAGAAACATCAATGTGTGAGAGATACATCGATGGGTTGCCTCCAACTGGGGACCTGGCCTGCAACCGAGGCACGTGCCCTGAGTGGGAATTGAACTGGCAACCTTTTGGCTCGTAGGCCAGCACTAAACCCACTGAGGCACACCAGCCAGGGCAGAATGTCAAAGGGTCTTTCAGGCATCTCTAAGCCACCACAGTGGTGGGCATCAGGGATGTGATGTTTATCTTTTCACAATGGTCACCCTGGCTGTAGTGTCCAGCAAGGGTGAAGAAGAAAGGAATTCGACTAGGGAGATCAGTTCAGAGCCTACTAGAAAAAGAAATGCAAAAGTTTAAATCACAATGGTATCAACAGGAAGGGAAAAAAGGCCATGACTTTGAGAGGTATGTTAGGAAGCACTAGAGAATGAGAGTAAGAACATGGATTCTGCGTTCACACAACCTAGTTCTTCTTGTCCCACCACATACCAACTGTAAGAACTTTGGAAAATTATTTGTCTTCCCTGGGCCTCAGTTTTCTCATCTATAAAATGAGGATAATAATTGTACTTACTTCACAAGGTTATTGAGAGGATTAAAAGAGCAAATGCATCCAAAAAGCCCAGAACAGTTTCCACATATACTAAGAATACAGTGATATTAGTTATTAAAAACAAAATATAAATAAAACTTTCGAGGAGTCCAATTTTGTCTAGAAACCCAGGGCACTGCTGGGGGAAATAGGAAAGATTCCCTCTCTATGTCTGTGTCCTATTTGTCAGTGACGTTGAAGAGGTATTTTATACTCCCAGCTCTGCAGCTGTACCATAATTTAAGGGCGTCGCATGCCCCCATAGCACCTAGACGTGGTCCCTCGTTAGGGCTATTCAATTCAATTCAAGTGGAGGAGAAGGAAGCAATTAAAAATTACACAGAGGCTTTTGAAGTATGGAGGAGTTAAGGGTGCTCTATAAAACAACCTAGGTCTTCAAAAAATCATTATAACTCCTGTCTTTTCTGCTCTTCATTCTTACAAAAAAACATTGATTTTGTGTTAACTCTCTTCCAGCCCCTATGTAAGTTTCTGGGAGGCAGTGTGAAGAAGACACTGACCCTGTGTTTAATCCGCAAATAAATAAGTGTAACTCAGTGTCACGAGGGTTGGATTTCGGAAGATGCGGGGACATTCCAAGCTGATAAGAAAAGCTACGAGGCACGTTGGAGTTGGTATTTTAGACAGAGTCAGCATAGTGAGGATGCGGGGTACAAGAGCCTTGGAAGAACGAGAGAAAAATGAGAGGGGCCGCACTCACACCCATGACAATGTCTACCAGTGGCTGGGCAGTGGGCTTGGTGACGTGTGGGTTCTTTATCTGGGTCTGCCAGGTACCCTTTCACAGAAATACCTCAGAAAGACACCAGAATGCTACCTGCCTATCTCTTTGTGGGATCAGAGAAATAAAAGCAGTTTATTACCATTACAAGGTTTTCTTCAAAATGGTTGAAATGGTGGAAAACCAGTCAGCTAAACACCAAGGAACCCGAGGTGGCCCCAGGACCCAACTGGCTGACTCTGTGCCTCAGGTCCTGAGACTGAGTTCCACAGTCTTGTCCCAACTACTTGGCAATGTAGCAGGAGGGGCAAACATCACCGCCCACTGCTTTTCCTGCCTCCACAGGAGTTGAAAGAGTTAAACCCCAACACTGGAGGCTACCATGGAGTTTATACGTGGCATTTCACCCTCAAACGCTCCTAGAGGGAAAACAGACCATCTTTATCAGCCCAAGGTTGCACAGCAGGAGCAAGGGCTTGGCCCAAATGAGCATGACAATTCAGGTGTGGCACCACTCTCAGATGGAGGGTCCCCGTCGACGTGCTTCAGCCCCAGTCCGACACCAGCAGCAACCACGCACTGACCCAAAACCCCACCCGCCCCCCACCCTCTTTGCTAACACCACGACCACCTGCACCCCAGCCCAGGCTTCATCTATCCCAATGCTAAAGCTAAATGAAATAACTAAAATAACTCAAACACCAACTTCAAGTCCAATCAATCCCAGACTGGTCTCGCAGTCCTAAATTTAGCTCTAATTCCAACCTCACTCTAGGTCAAAGGAAAGACGGAAAGGAGTGATCTTTGGGGAGATAATCACCACTGCCCCACAATCTGGGGGCCTTGACCGACAGCTGTCTGCAATTTGTAGCTTGAAACCTGCCTTGAACAATTGTCCTTTGGGTTTAAAATCTGATAGGACACTATTGCCATTATTAAAGGATTTAATACTCAGAAATCTATTTGGAGGTTCATAGCTGAGAAATAGGGGCACTTTGGTTACTTCCTCTACAAACAACAGACTGGGATGAAAGTTCTTAAGAAGCTCATCTCCCCCCAGCCCTGGTCTGCCAGCACTCATCAGGAAATGGGATTATCTTCAATATATAAATGATGAATAATTGCAAGCTTCTAAGAAGACAGAGGAATCCACCGGGAGAAGCTAGATTTTTAAAGAGACACCAGCATGTTTCATTCTGACTTAATGTCCAGCCTCCTCCCAGCCCTGGGAGGCTGGTTAGGGGTGCCAGGCCTGTGGCCTACAAGGTACAGGGTTCACTGTGAGACAGGGAAAGGGGAGTTTCAGAGCATGAGGCCAGAGGTAAGTCCCAGAGTTGTGCTCTGTTGGAGAAGGCAGAGGTCAGTCTAGAAATGTGACTCCAAAATGAGCTGTCAGTCAAGGGGAAACAAGACAAATAGCTGAGACTGAGACACAAAGCCCAAGGGCTGGATGGCAGGAGCAGCGAAGACCAGAGCGAGAAACTGCAGGTTGGGGCAGGCAGGCGGGAGGCCAGTGGTCTGAACTCACCCCAGGGTCCAGAGGCCAGCACCCCGAGCAGCTTTTACGCCCCCACAACCCACGTTTGCATGGGAAAGACAAATCCCTTTTTTAATAACTTTTTTTCTGATCCAAAGGAGGTTGAAGAAAATTTGGAAAGTATAAAAAGTTTGTAGAAACAAATTAAAATTAGCCACAACCTTTTGACTTGAGTCAGGGTCATTTAAAGGGCTAAGACATTAGTAGCACTTAATTATTTCAAGAATTTATCCTTTTACCCTGTAGGTTCCATTACTAACATCTAGAAGAAGAAAAAAACCCAAAAAACAAACAAACAAAAAAGCCTCTCCTTTTCCCTTCCTTTGTCCAAGAGGACAAAACTTGAAAAGAAACTAAGGCCAGATTCTATTTCCGGCACCGCTGGGGTAGGCGGCTGTCCATTCAGAAAATGTATATTGATCATTTCCCGTGTGCCACGCCATGCTAGACACTGGGTTACAGAAGAGCAGATACCATCCCTTCTCTGGCATGCCCACGTTTGCAAAGGCTGCCAAGGGTGTCCCAGGCCAATCCCACAACATATCACTGACACACACTCATGTGCACACACTCCGACACCACAACACACTCACAAATACATTCAGTCACACAATCACTGACACACTCATATGCTCACATCACACCAACAAATACTTACACACTCCCATTCACATTCACACTGTCACACACACAGTCTCTGATAAACACACATACTAGGCAGCTAGTTACCTGCTTTTTCCTTATTATTCCCCTAGCCCTGGTGTAAAGTCGGCTGTGGCATTTACCATATATAATGTGATTAACCATATAACATCTCTTCTTCATCTCTGCCTTAGCCTGGAAACTTTCTAAGTTCATTTCTGTAAGCCCATCTTTCCACATAGTACCTGGCACATAGTAGGTATTTAGTAACATTCACTGTGTGAACTTTGGATGACATAACTAAGGACTTTGACCTAAGGAACAAAGCAATCTCTCTCTCTCTCTCTCTCTCTCTCTCTCTCTCTCTCTCTCTCTGGCTGAATTTGGAATTGGGGGTGGGGGAACCCTAAGGGAGCACCACAGAAAAAATGCCAGGTTCTATGGCAAGGTTCCCTCCTCTCAGCTCTAGACTCAACCCGGCCTCCACCCTGGGGCAGACAGAAACAGGCCGCACCCATGAACCTTCCCTGTCAGTCCACAGATGTACATGAAACCTGTGACCTCGTGAGAAGAGACAGAAGAGACATTGTCGGTATTGCATCACGGTCTCCAGGCTCCCCTTGCCCAATCCTACTGTCTCCTCTTTCCCTATCACAATATTACTTCCTAAGAGACCTTTTGCACACTGAATTCTGAAAGTAGAAGGAGGAGGGGGGAGGGAAAGGAAGAGGAGGAAGATGAAGAAAGTGGTTGCAACTCCAAAGTGTGCCCTATTGGTGAGATCACAGCAGGTCTAGGTCTGACCCTCAGCTTCAGGGAGCCAGAACCTGATTCCTTGGCCCGCCAAAGGGTAAGCAGATGCCAGGAGACCAAGAGGAACTCTCCAGTTTCGCACAGGATGAGGGACAAATGCAAGTGATTGATAAGCCTCAGGGAAAAAGAGAGAGACTTTATAAGGCTTGACTTGATGAGGCTTGACCAGACTTGAGGGGATGGGACTTGGTGGGATGGGAATGGACATGATGGGACTGGACAAGACAGGGCAGCCCAGGATGAGTCCTGGAGCTCTCACTCCAACATTTGGTAGAACAGAAAACAAAAGAGCCCCAAAAGAAGCAGGTCAGTTTCCAGGGCTGCTAAAGCCCCACACAGTCACCCTTCTCTTGCTAGGTAAGCTCCGAGCCACCCACGGGGTCCAGAAAAAATGTCGGCATACCTATAGGACCTCCCACCCTTTTCCCCGTCTCAGTGGCCACACCATTCACTGGCAGAATAGTCTGTCCTACACACACACACACACACACACACACACACACACACACACACACACACAGAGCCTGCATTGCTAAGGCACCATGGTTCCCTTGACCTAACGATGGGGGATCAGAGCTGGGAGCTGGGGAGGAGGCTGCCATGGGGTCAGCTGGGGCCATGTGACTTCTGTGGGTGGAAGCTCTGAGCTCCTCCCTTCACAAGAGCTTAAGATTTGGGGAAGGAGAAAAAATATGCGGGTCGGGTTTAGACATTATCATCCCTCCCAGGTACTCCCCCTGCACAAGCACAGCCTTGGATTGCTGGCTCCACAGTGCAATGCCTGGGGCTCCTGGAAGTGGGAGACCAGGACCTGCCCCCCTCCCCCCCTCACCAGCACAGTACACAAACACCAAGAGTCCTCTTTTCCTTCCGTGGGGCCAGGGGCCAGCGGCAACTAGGACAACCTTCTATCCTTTGGGACTGCTTCCCTCACCGCCAGCTGCCTGCAGCCGGCTCTGCACCTACGGAGCCATTAGCATTTTTAAGGTTCTTATCCCCATACACATCCTGTCCTGGGATTGTCCTCTTCCTTCAGGCATTAGCACCTTCCACACGCCTTTTATCACCCCAGCCCTGCCTGCCTGGGGTCAGCCTTCAATCCACAAGTGTCTGAGGAAGAGCCGGAAGCCTGGTCACACCTCCCAGGACAGTATCACAGTCCATCCCTTTCTGTCGGTGGCACGTCCTGAAGTCCTAACCCCCTCCTACCTTTTCTCCCTCCTCCCTCAAGAGGTGTTCCCATAATCAGTAGGCATCAGTCAGCTCTAATCAACCCCCTGTTTTGACTATTTTAGCAGCAATAAAATGGCCATAAAGAGAAAGTCAGTGGGCCCTCTAGGAGCAGGATCTCCTTCGCTGTGATATAATGAAAAACACCAAGTGCTTCGTCAGAGCCCTAAGTGACAGCCCTGGCAGCAGAGCTATTGGAGGAAGCCTAATTATGCTATAAATTAAAGGGCTTTTTTTTTTTACCCAACATTATGACCTTTAATAAGATTGTTTTTACAACCAGCTGTCAATAAATCATGCAGGAGCACCAGTGAGAAGCATTCTCTGAGAACTTCTGCGAATTTCATTAGCTGCAGTTTATTTGGTTTTGGCGAGCTATGATGTTTTTTAAATCTCAAATTAAAGGCTCTGAACCATAAAAGCTAATTCAGAAAAGTTCCTGTTTCAGCCTCTGAAAACAAGCTTCCCTAATTGCAGAAATTAGCTGAGATGTGGCCAGGCCAGGAGGTCATTAGCTGGAAGGCAGTGACAAGTGGCTAGGACTTCACCAGGCCTGGCAGCCACGAGCCCCATAGGACCTGAAGGTGACAGTCCCAGGGGTCTACAGTGGCCAGCCCTGGGAGGTCCTCGGCCTGAGGACCGCTGACCTCAAGAGAGACAGGATAGCTCAGCAACTGGGGCTGGAAGGGGCTAGTCCTGCCACAGCATACAGGGTCCTTGGACCACCAGCATGGGAATCCCACAAAGCTGTTTAATCCACTGATCAGAACTTTTCCCCACTCCAGTTTTCTCAGAGTTCATTTCTTATCTTCCTTTCAACACCACCACTGACTGTATGGGTGTTATAATCTCCCTGAAACGCGTATGAGGAGATATATGAAGAATAGGATACAAAAATGGTATATTCGGGGACATCACTATGGCAAAGGAGTACACCAAGTCAGAAGAGACGTGGTCAACAGGAGAAGAGAAGACAACATGAAGCCTGTTGCCCACTTCTTAAGAAAGCAGGTGGACTGGGTTTAAATTCCAGCCCTGCTATTAATTGTGGAACCTTGGGAAAGTAGAGCGTACAGTTAAGATTGTAAAGCCAGACTGACTGTTCAAATACCGGCTTTGACACGTGCTAGCCAAGTGGCCTGAGAGGCAAGTTACCTCACCTTTCTGGGCCCGAGTTTCTTCATCTGTAAAATGGGGATATTTTACAGCCAGAGTGTTTTCAGCATGAAGGAGCAGAGGCAGGTAAATCATTTAGCGCAGTGCGGTATCTGTAAGCTCTCGGTCAGCACCAGCTAGCAACGGCACCCGTCAGAGGAGCAGTGGCATTTTCCTCTCTGGCCCTCAACTTCGTCTTCTAAAAAGAGAGACTAGGACTAAATGATTTTTAAGACCATGGTGTAGAAGAGACTTAGAGAGATGTCAGCTCTCTGCTTAGGCCCTTCGAAGGCTTCTCATTGCCCACAGATTTAAATCTAAGCAATTCGAGAAGAGCCTGCGTGGCTGGGTTCCTGAGTACCCCTCACGTCCGTCTCCTGCCAGCCTCCGTCCCACCACGCAACAGAACTCACATTCCCCTTGGTCTCTGCCTCTGAGCCCAGGTACACAGTCTCCCATCTGCCTGGAATGCCCTCCAGAACCTCTTTACCTGGTTAAGTCCTACCCCTTGCAGGCACCGAAAGTTGTTTCCCCCAGGAAGCTTTCCAGTCCCTCATCTCTACCCCTACACTCCCACAGGTGCTTCTGTATTACCTGCTACTCCTGGTGCCAGAGACCTCGTCATCCCACACTGATGGCTTTGTCCAGCACACTGCCCCCACTAAAGGAGGCAGCAAAGATCGCGTCTGTTTTGGTTTCCTGGGATCCCCAAAGCCTAAAACCATCCTTGGTGTGTGTGCATAAAATATTTGTCAAAGGAATGTTAAACATAGCATCCAGAGACATACCTAGAATAACTATATGCAGAAATAGAATAAGTTATCTTGCAAACAGATATTTAATTAGTAACTAGGAGTTGGGTTCCTTTATTTTAATGAAGGGATTATATTTGATTGTCAGAAAATAACACTATTAGTGCGTCTTACCACAGTCTCACCATCCGACCTTCACCTCCTTTTGCTCAGAGAACAAGGAGGGAAGAGGGACTGAAGAAAGGACTGAACAGGGTGAGGCTGGCTCAGGAAAGATTGCCTTTGATGACCAAGAGAAACGGAGGCTAGGACCCAGGAGGGTCCAACTCCTTTCCTCCACACTCCCCCACCTGCCCAAGTTCCACAGCTCTCCAAGGGCAGGAACATCAGTGGTTCTAAAATTTCCGAATGAAAACCATTCGTGAAGTCGTGCGTGGGAAATGAAATGCCAGCACATGGGCGTCAGTGACTGTGAAGAAATCAGGGCATCTACACTCACCTGGCCTTCCTTTGGTTTGCCTCATTAATCAGCTCCCCAGGTCATCGGGGTGTCTCGCCTCAGGCTCGCAGGCCTGGTTTTTGTATAATACACATTCCCCCCAGTTTTTATTTCATCTGCTTTTTTCAAGCAGCCTTTCCATTATTTCTGAACATTTGAGTTTTTTAAAAAAATGTAAATTACAGACGCCTGTGGATTGACGTAATGTGAAAAGAAGGCGGCTGTTTTCCCTCCCTCCAAACAGGGAACATAGTTTTTAAACTAATAAACCCCTTAAACCTCACGAAGCCCATTTCGACCTTTTAAAATGGCTATTTTCAGAAAGGAAAAGGGAAAAAGAAGAAGCAGGGAAACGTGTTGTGGGCGATGTCTTGGCAGGAGGGGGAATGGTCCCAGCCTGTGCCGATAGAGTCTGTCTCCTCCCTCAGGTCCAAGGCCATAGACCACGGACAGCCCAGGAGGGGAAGGTCCACGGCATGGGATGAGCCTCAAAAGTCCTCGTAGGGAGGAAAGACTGAACAGATACAGGAGATGGATATTTCCTGGTATGGGGGGTTCTGTAGAACGTGAAAGCAAAGGGATCAAGACGGAAATAGGAGGCATCAGTTTTGACAACCATACTGGGACAGTGTGTGGGAGGGCACTCGTAGGAGCAGAGGGTCAGGAAATTAGCTGGGAACACTCAACATTGCTGGTCTTCTCTAGAAATAGGAATCGAATGGGCGGGAGACCAGGGAGTTGGGGATTACGGACTATGGGGAGATCTGAGATAGCACCGGGAGGAGCTCTAGGGAGATAACAAAAGCCACGTGTGAAGAATGATCTAACCTTTAATGAGTGCGAGACTCTCCTGTTTTTGAACACCTGCAGAGTAGGATCCCACTCGGTAATCCTTTGAGACAGAGTCAAGGGTCACTTTTCTCTTCCCAGAGGGCTCTGGCTGACTGTCCACTCAGGCACTGAGTCCTGTTCTGCCTACAGCCCTGAACCCAATGTCTGGCGGAGGCTCACAGAAGGCATCTAGGAGTATCTACAGAATGAATAAATGAACTACTATAGAAATGGATCAATGAATGAATGACACTAATATCTTCTAAGCAACTGTATTCCTTCTGGGAGGAAGTATGGGTGACTCTTCTCCATCAACACCAAAATTGCAGCCCCACCCCACCCCCACCCCCCGTCCCAGAAGGTCTGCCGTGGACAGTTGCACAGATACGAGAAATCCAAATACAAATTTTTTCTTCCAAAGTGGCTTGTCATTCAGAAAGCAAAAATATTCTAATAATCATTAAGTTTCTTTCATGAGCTATGTCTCTCTCCTGGGTTAAACAGGTTGGGGTTTGAAAATCAGAGACAGTGGAAGGGACACGGAAGTCGATTTGGGAGTATTCAGCAAGTGCCTGGCGTGAGACACCCTGTGCTTTCCACATGGGTTGCTGATCCTTGCCGTTTAGAAACCTCAGAAGGCAGAAAGCCAGCCCAGCCACCTGAGGGATGGTGCCAGCTCTTCCAGTTTCTGGAGTGAAAAAGAGGTCTTTGGAGTTTCTCAATTTGCCTCCCAGGCTCAAGAGAGATTCCTAGCAAACCAGCCAGTGCTTCCCCTTTATGGGGTTTGAAAATAATTTCTCCAGTGCCTCCACCTCCCAATCCACTGAGGAAGCTTAAAAATGTATCAAATTTAGCCCTTCCCTACCACACCCACATCAAAGGACACTGCTAGGGAACTCCTCCTTCCAGGCAGTTGCAGTGGAATGGAGGGGGTGGGCAAAGATGGAGATCATGTGAACAGAAAGAGAATCCTCAAATCCACAAATGTCCCTTCCTCAGCTGAAGCCAGGGAGATGTGGATGGGTTGCAAGTCCAAAGGCAAATGTCACTGTCCCTTGCAATTTGCACTGGCTAGAAAAAAGCATGTGCTTCACCATTGCCATTCTACTCTGGTTTATAATTTAGGGATCAGAGGATAAAACTTCATAAGTCTAAGAATCTCAAACTAAAACTCTTCAAGCTAAACGTAAAATCTCTTTAAAAAACAAAAGTACAACTGCTTATCAACTTTATTCGCCTCCTATTTAGAAGTGAAAAATGCTCCAGAGGGAAGTTTCCTGATCAAAAGCCAGAATTTCCCATGCACTTCTCACAAACAGGGCTCACTGGCTTGTTCTGCGAGCAATGAAACCCAGAAGACCCACCCAGCAAGCCTTTTGGGCAAAAAAGAAGTCTAAGCCAGATATAAAAATCCACTTCAGGACTTTTTTACTGCTGGGGTGGGTTGGAGAACTGTCAATGGGCAGGAAAACAGCACATCTGGGATGTGGCTCTGTCCCCTTTTTGGCCGGTATAACTCAATATGTAGGTTAGATTCTCTTTCTTTCTTTCTTTCTTTTTCTTTCTTTCTTTCTTTCTTTCTTTCTTTCTTTCTTTCTTTCTTTCTTTCTTTCTTTCTTTCTTTCTTTTCTTTCTTTCTTTTTCTTTCTTTCTTTCTTTCTTTCTTTCTTTCTTTCTTTCTTTCTTTCTTTCTTTCCTTCCTTCCTTCCTTCTTTCCTTCCTTCCTTCCTTCTTTCTTTCTTTCTTTCCTTCTTTCTTTCTTTCCTTCTTTCTTTCCTTCTTTCTTTCTTTCTTTCCTTCTTTCTTTCTTTCTTTCCTTCTTTCTTTCTTTCTCTCTTTCTTTCTATGGCCAAGATTTATCTGGCTTCTATTCATTTTTTTAAGTCCAGGATGAATATGATTGTTAAGTTCTATATGTTTACATTTGTGTAAATTAAAAGCCCTGTTTCACTACTGGGCAGATCTCCTGTTTGCCTTAAAGGTAGAACTGGCAAAACTAAGCACAAAGATCCAAGACACTGATTACCCGATTCGCCCAGAAGATACTAAAAGACAAGGATCTTGTGATTTTCTTCACTAAAGCTATATCCCCTCTGTGCCTTTATAAAATCTGGTTCTGGAAAAGTTGGCGCCAAGATGCTCAAACTGAAAGTAGACTTTTGGATTACTTTAGTCAGTCATGTTCTGACTGTGGCAACAAGAGGCTATTATAGAGACCTTTTTTGCAGCAAGCAAATTGGTTTGTAAAATTGATAGAGCCATATTAACTCCTAAAGGGATTTGGGAAGAAAGTGAGTAGACCCTTCTGGAAGCAGTGATCTCTTGCTTTTCTTGGTTGGGGACTGACATCAGTTTTGACGATAAGTGAATGTCTTTTTCATGGAAGTCCACACTTGGAGTTTGCTCTTAAGTTAAAAGCAAGAGCAATGTAATAAATGTTTGGTAACAACCCCCCACATACTTAGATTTATTGGCTAGTTAAATCTTTAATGGTTAAAGTTAAAAACCTTTTATTTCAATGGCCTGGGGATTTGCACAGCTGGAAGGTTATATTTTAATATATTCAAATTGGAATGGAAAAGCCAAAGTGGCCAGGACATTGACTTTCTTTCTTGGATACTCTCAAGCTGGTAGAGAGCAGACAACAGGCATGGCCTTGCCCCCGGCCTCCCTGCTCACCCCAAGCTAAGCCCAAAGAGGGAAGAGGAGAAGGGGGGAAGGCAGCATGCTTCGGGGGCCAATTTGAGTGGCTCCTTTCCTACTTTCACAGACTTACTCTTGTTCTCCACCCACGTAGTCGAGAAACAGAGGAGTATCTACACTCAGGTTCCGCCACCCAAGTGACCCATCCTGGCTGGGTCACACCTCGCCAGCTTCACCCTCCTGGAAACCACCTCATTTGGTGGCCTGGATTGGAAAGCTTGGCATCAAACAGCAGTGATGAAGCAGCCGGGGTGACAGTTGAGGGGAGTTGATAATGTGATGAAGGGAGATGGGAGAGAACGGGAGACTATCGAGGTATAACGGAAGGTACAGAATTTGAGATAAGAGGTCAGAGTGATGGAAGTGACAAGGGGCAGTACTCACAACCTCTAACCGAATGCGTACTCTGTGCCAGGTAATTTGAAATTGCTCTATGTGAATTAGTTCATGGATTCTCCAATTTGGTAGTTAACTCTCCCTTTACAGATAAGGAAACTGAGATTTCTAGAGGATAAGCAACTTGCCCAAGGTTGTAGGGCTACAAGGAGATGGAACCAGGATTCAAACCCAGGCAATCTGACTCAAGAGCCTACGTTGAATGAGACCTTCAAAGAATTGGGTATGGGAGCACCCAAGGTCTTAGAAATTAAGGGGCATGAGTGTTAGAGCCACCAGTGAAGCAAAGCCAGCAAGGACATCCCCGTCACTCTCAGGAAACATGAGAAGAGGAAATTCTCCTTCTCACGCACATCCCACTAATGCACACCGCCACTTCCTCCCAGCAGTTTCTCATGCACCTTAACACACAGAAACATGTTTGAAAAAAGATATGTTATTCGCTCACCTACTCACTTCATAGACACGTGCTTTAGAAACACACACATATAATGGCACCAGTGCTTTCATAAGATGCACCAACATTCAGACTCACATCTCAGCACCACGCAAGTGCACAAGTATGCGCATACACACACAGTTGTGCATGCCAAGGGCTATACCCAATGCAGCTATCTCTTGATGAGCCCTTGGAACTCAGCCATGTCAATGTTTTTCAAATGCCAACTGCTGTCTGTCCTGCTGACAATCATGTGCCCGGCCAAGGTTGGGCCCTGAAGGATGAGCGATAATGCATACGGATCAAACAGCCAGGATTATAAAATGGTCCAAAGGCCCCCAGGACAAAGTAGTAATAAGTAGGATCAACTGCCCACCCCTCCCAATCCCCTATCCTAGGAGCTCTGAGCTGTCATCTTGAGAAAGGTCAACTGGTTTTGCTAGTAACCTTTGCCAGGTTAAGAATAAAGGCCAAAGCTGGCTCTTTGGTCACCAATAGCTATCTCAGCATCCAGGGGGAAGGCTGTAGGAGCAGGGGTTTGGGTCATTCTTGTTAAGAAAATCTGATTGCTGGGTCCCAGGCAGAGAAGGCGCTTGATGGAAAATGCCAGGTTCCCAGTGACTTTTCTAATTCTGAACCGCTAATATTTCTCATATGGACGCTCACATATTTTCACAGGGTTTTCCATTTCAAGGCCATTTGGGTTTTTTATGGGGTTTGATGTCCTCTGCACAAACATAGGTTTAATAATTGACAGAGTGCCAGGCTGCCCACTTTGGCACTTGGAGGACTGTCAAGCAGGACAGCGAGGCCACTCAGCTCATATGGCCCGAAAAGCCAGGACAGTCTACTCCCTGGCACAGAGACCTTGCCAATTGCAGGAAGTTGGGAAATAAAAGAAATGTTTCAAATAAAAAGATGTCAATTTAACAGGGACCTGGAAACAGATGTTCCTCGCAGAGCCCCAGAGCCGCCCACCCGCCCGCCCATCCATCCTCCGGGTTTTCAAAGTCACTTCTTGTCAGGTGCCCTGGTTAAGAGGGAGAATTAATGAGCTGTGCTCCATTTTACGGCTGCCGTCTGATGTGGCAGCTCTGTGCGGAGCAGCGCTGGGCGGACTGGCCAGCCGGGCCCCCAGCCCTTCCTCCCGCAGCTCAGCCTGGATCAAAGAGGAGAGCAGCTCAGCTTTTATAGCAAAATGATTAAAACCACGTGGGGCTTGTTTCCTCACACGTGACCTCCCGACAAAGTGCAGAGGGGGGAGCAGAGGAAAGGTGAACCCGGGGGTCTCCAGGCTCAGAGAAGAGTAGGACCCCAGATGCAGACACCGTGGAAAATAAGCACAGACAAGCACTTCCGCGTGCTCACACACAGGTTGTGCGTTTTGCCTGGACGCTGACACCGCGCCCAAGAACGAGCACCTGGAGAGCCTAATTAGCCAGCCTACCTAGGACCACATAGCAATAGACAGATGATAGATGATAGATAGATAGATAGACAGATGGCAAGGTATTTGATTACTCCTAGTCCTTGTAGAAAAGTGACAAACTAAATCTCAAATGTCCCTGCTGCATCTGGACAAATAATTTCTCATCCATCTGTAGTCTTTGGCAACTCTGCCACGCCTGAAAATTACAGCGGGCTGGTGGTGGGCGACCTCACTCTGATCCCCCAGGTGATTCCCCTACCCCCGACCCCCATTCGTGCGTAATCTCCTTCTTCCCAAATGCGGACTGGATTTGTTGACTTGTTTCTAGCGAAAACAATGAAGCAGGGGTGATGAGATATCACTTCTAAGATTTAGTTATTCAAAGACGATGGCTTTCTTCACAGATACACTCTCTCTTGTTCTCAAGGAAGCCATCTCCCATGTTGTGAGCTGTACTACGAGAAACCCTCAGGGCAAAAAACTGAGAGAGAACTCCCACCAGCAGCCTGTGAGGAACAGAGCCCTGCCAACAGCCGCTAGGGTGAGTTTAGAAGCAGAGCCCCCCCCCACTGCCGCCGCCCCGTCCAGCCTTGAGATACCTGCATCCCCAGTCGGCATCTCGATTACAGCTGCCTGAGAGACCTAAGCTGTGCCCAGACTCCTGACCCACAAAAACTGTGGGATAATAAGTATTTATTGTTTGAAGTTGCAAAGTTTTGGGCTAGCTTGTTAGGCAGCCATAGATAACTCATACACCTACACACCTGAACATCATAGCTCCTTCAGCCTTTTTTCTTCTCCTGAGATATCCTCGCACTCCCAGGTATAATTGACAGCAATCTGTAAGTGGGGGTTCTACAATCAGCCCCACCTTACCTCTCTGAGTTTATCCAAGCCGCTCCGGACTCCTTACTGTGCCTTGAACACACCAGGTATGCACCCACCTCAGGGCCTTTGCACTTCGCCAGGGCTTCCTTTCTCCTTCAAGTCTTTGCTTGAACATCACCTACTTAACAAGGCTTTTCCTGGCCACCCTACTTGGAAAGGAAATCCCCTTCTACTCCGCCCCTGGTGCTCCCTGTTTCCTTCTCCTGCTTAGTTTTTGGCCGGGGCCTTCATTATCATCTGGTTTACAACGTATCTTAATAATTTTGTTTCTTATTTGACCCCTCCCCCAGACCAAAGGGCAGGGGTTTGAGGATTTTTGTCTACTTTGTTCACTGCTCCATCCCAGAGTCCAGCCTGGCACATTGTAGGAATCCAACAAGTATTCACTAAGTACACTAACAAATGGATCTATGGATCTCCCATTTTCTAAACACTTACTATTAGATATCAAATATATGTTGTCATTAATTCTCATAACATTGTCATTAATCCTCATAACGACTCCACAAGGTTGATGTTATTTCTTGTTTTACAGAATTTAAAACCTGAGACCAGCGAATGCCCTGTTACTTAAGGTCCCACAGCTAATACACAGAAGTGCTGGGATTTGAGATTCCTACATTCTTTTTTTTTTTAATTAAATGTATTGGCGGGACATTGGTTAATTATATTATATAATTTTCAGGTGTACAAGATCACAATTCGACATCTGTGAACCTACATCTTTATCTCTACACTTTTTCCATTGCATTGGGTAATCCTTTACAGTTAGAGTGCTTTCCAAAGCAATGATTTCATCTGACTTTCACAATGCTCTGTGACAGGGGAATTGTAATTATTAGCTCCGTTTTGACAGAGCTGGAAATCAAAGCTCAGAGAGGGGAAGGCGTCGCCCCGGTTGACACAGCTGGTAAACAGCAGAGCCAGCATTTCTTTGGTTCATTCAACAGGCACTGACTGAGCAGCCCCCGGACATCGGGCACCACGAATAATAGGACACGGGGCCCCCCTCAAGTCCTTGGGGTCCCCACTCTCCTCAGTCTTTGGGACTTCATGTCGGTCAATGCCACCTGCTGAGTGCTCTTCGGGTTAAATGTGGATCTCGTAAACGTTACCTTGTGCTGATCAGACATGGCTTGAGAGAGGCTGATCGTAAGGGAGATGACAAGCGAGGGCTGAGATCTTCGGGAAGGGACCCAGAAGCAATTATAAGGAAAGGGACTTTTTAAAGATGCAGCCAGAAGATGCATTAAGCAAGAGAAGGTTAAGGTATCAGAGCTTTTTAAAACCCCCTTTAATCCCCATGCCTCACTCCCATCCCCCCGCCTCCGTCCCCTACAACCATCTTAATGGGCTAGATGTGTATGTATTTTGGGGCTGTTTGTGCTTTTGCAAATTGCTTATCTTTCTTTTGTGCATAAGTACTTTCAGTTTATGCAAATAGTGTTAGGTCGTAGATCTCCTTTTGCTTTTTACTTTTCTACTCTGCACTATGTTTCAAATTTCCATGCATGTTCCTGAGTGTACATACAATCTGTTGCTTCCACCTGTTACATAACACTGCCACATCTAACTCACTCCCCTGGGGATGACACACAGATGCTCACCACCACCCCCGCAAAGCCGCGACACATCCCTCCCCGCCGGTGCGATCCGACTGCTGACGTGAGGGGTGCAAATTGTCCTAATTCAGTAGTACCTACTTACTACCCTGCTACACTCCCACCAGCAGACCATGCACAGTATTAAGCCTTCATACCCCAGCCAGCACTCTGTTTCCAGCTTTCTGATTTCTGCCAGTCCAATAGTTGTAAAGTGATATCTCATTATTTCTTTAATTTATACCTCACTGGTTATTCATTTACATCTTCCTGGTTATTATAGATTATTCAGCATATGCAGCAACTCTTCCTATGCTTGGCGGTGTTTAGGTTCTTTTGAATGAGCTAATCAGATTTAAAGTGGAAGAGAAAAGATTAGTCCATGCAACTCACCCAAATGCCTAAAAAAGGGGCAAGGCTTGGGAGTACCACAGGTATAGGCACCAGGGATGCTCAGGCAACAACACCTCCAAGGGGAAAAGGCTTCAAGGTGAACAGCTGGGGCCTGAGCGATGGGTTTTTCCTTGAAAACCCCTTTTTGTTTCCCCCAAAACACAGGACAGAATATGGAAAACAGATGACTCAGAAGTGGAAAATGGAGTTAGCCAGAAAGATAGAAGCTGGGTTCAACCTGTCAAAACATATTTCCTGGAAACTTAAATAAATTGGATTCTACTAAAAGGAAGAATTTCTGTTCTTAAAAAGACACAAGAGACTGGAGAGGCAAGCCAAAGCGAGGGAAGAATATTTACAGAATATATATGGCAAGGGACTCAGATCCAGAATATATAAAGAACTTCTATAAATTGATAAGAAAAAGACAAACTATTCGATAGGAATATAGGCAAAAGACTTGAACAAGCACTTCTCAAAAGAGGCTAGTAACCATATGAAAGCATGCTCAGCTTCTTCAGAAATCGGAAACACAGGCTGAAACATCAGAGAGATAACCCTACACTCCCACTAGAAAGGCTAAAATGAAAAAGACACTCAATACAAAATGCTGAGTGGAATGTAAATTGACAAATCCTCTTTGGAAAACTATTCAATGATGTTTTCTAAAGCTGCCCTTCGGGTTAGCATGCCCTTAGGGTAAGCATACCCTTTGACCCAGCAATTCCATCTTAGGCATATATCCAACAGAAATGCATTCACCAAAATATATGAACAAGAATGTTCATAGCATCACTATACATAAAGACCCATCAATGATAGAACAGATAAATAATTGCGGTATAGTTGCATAATGAAATACTACGCAGCAACCAAAATGAAAGAACTACTACTTCACAAAACAGTATAGGCTAATTTCACAAACATGAGGCTGAGCAGAAAGTAGCCAGATACAAGAGTACCTACATCTACTTGATACATTGGTATAAGTACATAAACAGGTGGGACTAATCTATGGTGAAGTCAAGATGGTGATTAGCCTTGAGCAGGTATCTGCTTGGAAGGGTATGGGGAACCGGGCTTCTGGAGTGGGGGGAAACATTCTGTTTCTCGATCAGAGTGCCGGTTACCTGGATGTGTTCACTCAGGAATTTCACCAAGCTGTAGGCCTATGCTTTGTATTCGTTCATGTATATATTTCAGGCTTCAATAAAAAGTCCAAAAAAAATGTCCTGAGTACCAATTGCCTCTCCTCAGTCCCGTGCTGACAAATATGGGTGGGAGATGGCCTGGGCAGGGGACCGGTCTACAGATCCACCATGCACACACCAGAACAGATGCTCACGCTTTCTTGCTTTGTGAGCAGGAAACAAGTGAGTACACAGCCAATAACTACACGTCTCATGAGGTTTCAGAGGAGAACAAGGCGGGAGTGTCTCAAACATGGGTGAGGCTTTTTCAAGAACCAAGCGCTTCTATGTGGAATCTAAAATACAAAATAAACAAGCAAACAAAACGAATGAACTCATAGATACAGAGAACATTTTGATGGTTGCCAGATGGAAGTGGTGTTGGTGGGGGGTGATAAAAGCGAAGGGATTAAGATACACAAATTGCCAGTTATAAAAACAGTCATGGGGATGTCAAATACAGCATAGGGAATACGGTCAATAACTGTGATAACTAAGTGTGGTGTCAGATGGGCATCAGACTTATCTAATCACTATGTTGTACACCTGAAGCTAATATAATATTGTGTGTCTACTGTAATTGAAAAATTAAAAATTAAAATTAAAAAAAGGGACCAAGTACTTTTATGTGTTTTATCCTGCTCTTTGCAGCTGACTGAACTGAGATCACTCAGGGCGGTGTGACTTGCCTAAGGTCACACTGCTACTAAATGCCAGAGCTAGATCTTGTCCTCTGGTCCTCCGGCTCAAGGACCTTTCTCTCAGGCGATACTACCAGCTCTCTCTGAGCTGGAGCAATCAGGGGAGGCTCCGTGGAGGAGGAACAAATGCCCTGGGATGATGAAGGCTGGAGGAGGTTCATGAGCAGACAGTGGAAGAAGCCAGAGCATATGCTATGGCAAGGAAATGCCAGGACCAGGAGCTCACCAGTCGAAGGGGAACCCGGCTTCCTGCAGAGGAGCTGTCAGAGGTTCTCTTGGGAGACAGGCAGAAAGAACGGCCAGGAAAGTACAGCGGCACCCCCTGCCCTCACTCTCGAGCCCCTTCTTTAAAGCCCTTAGGAGTCTGTCCTCCCAACAGCTCTCCGTGCTCCCAGATTTATTTTGCTTTCTTTCGCTAAATCAAACTTTATCAGACAGTTTTACTGTCAGCCGTTAAACCAAAATGTGTTTGTGCAACAGTAAACACCTTGTTACTGCAGGGAAGGATTACATAAACAACAGCAGAGACAGGCCTGACTCACCGTACGGGAGTCCCCGGGAGCTGCGTGGCCCTCGGTGGGGACGGAGGAGAAGCCTTCAGAGGCATCCCGGAACCTGGGGGTGAGGAGATGGCCTACAGCCTGGCCTCGGGCACTTGCTTTCACCAGAATGAAATGGCTGGCAAACATTCCTCCAGTCAGAAGTGGGCGTGTCCTCTAGAGAGCTTTGGAGGGGTATTTACACACACCCTCACCACAGCCCTGGGGGTCTGGGCAAGGGTGGGGTGGGTCTGGATTAGAATCTGGTGAGATAGGGCAGGCTGAGAGCTCAACAGGGGTGGGAAAAAAGGTGAAGGCTGGAAGAAGTAGAGAGAGGAAAGAGTTGAGGAGACAACGGGGAGAGAAAGAAGGTGGCAGAGGGGCTGACCGCTTGGACCCAAATTGTTCGCCTAGGAGTAGAGAGATTGAAGCCCCTCTTGGGGTAGGTGGGAGCGCGGACGTGTAGGCCAACCTGGGATGAGTGGCAGGTAGAGACACTGAGGGGGTCTGAGCGGGGGCAAGGACCGGGGGCAGCGTAAGCCAGCTAGCGTGCTCCTCCCACTGGGTGTGCCGCGGGTTTCTAGGTCTAAAGGCCTCCTCCCAGGGCACCCTTCTCCCTCCTCTCATCCACACTCCAGACTGTCTCCTTGGGACTGCTTGCTGAGCCAGAGAGCCATCTGATGTAAGCCGTCCAGGGGAGCTTGAAAGACAGGGTCTGAGGACGGAACACAGGGGATAGTCGGAGACCAGGTGAGCAAATAGTTTACATTTTTGCCCCTACTGGGCACGGGGCACCATGCTAGGAGTTTCAGTACCACAGACACTATTTTATTTTGAGTCTCACACCCACACTGTGAAACAGAAGCTATTATCCCCACTCACCACACTGCCTGATCACATTCTCTTATTCCTCCTACACTACTGTACTCACAGTAATCATTTTATTGAGCACTTATTATGGGGCAGGTACTCTAGCTATATTTTTTCACTTAATTCTTACATCCAGTTCATGAGGCAGGTACTTTTTTTAAACTCTTTCACAAACGAGGAAAGCAAGACTCAGAGAGGTGGGGTCACACCACTGGTAAGTGGCCAAGTCAGAACTGGAGCTCAGCTCTGTCTAAGGCCAAAAGCTGTGCTTTTCCTGTCTGTGTCTATGCTAAGAAAAGAGTCTGCCTCCGCGCTGCTATAGCTCAGTGGACTGAGCATCGGCCTGCAAACCAAAGAGTCGCTCGCTGGCTTGATTCCCCAGTCAGGGTACATGCCTGGGTTGAGGGCCAGGTCCCCAGTAGAGGGCGCACGAGAGACAACCACACGTTGATGTTTCTGTCCCTCTCTTTCTCCCTCCCTTCCCCTCTGTCTAAAAATAAAATAAATAAATAAAATCTTTTTAAAAAAAGAAAAGAAAAGAAGAGGGTCTGGGGGAAGCATAATTGGGGGGAAAGGGAAGTGGACGACGTGGCGTGCTCACAGAAGAGTTTGCCCTGGCTGGACACGGGGCATGTACAGGCCCCCACGGAAGAGAGAACAGCCATGGCCCACTCATGGCTGAAAGGAGTGGAGTGCTCCTGGGCTGGCACGGCCCTAAACTTCTTCCTCAGAGACTAGACATGCCCTCCAGTGCCCTGGCCGTTCCAGAGTGAGAGTCCAGTAGGCACTAGCCTGTTGCCTGAAGTCCTGCCTGAGCCATTTTTAACCCTAGTGGCTGTACCTCCCCCTTCCCTCCAAGCTCCAGATCCCAAGCAGCCCCTCAGCCCTGCCTTTGGCCTTCTCCCCACGTTATGTATCCCCCTATCACCCTCCCCCACTCTCCCAACCCCCTACCCTCTACTGCCCCATCATCAGGCCTGAGGCTACACGAGAGATACTTAACACCTGAGGATATGGTGACCGCAGAGCCTTAGATCACTGGGGCTCAGAGTAAAAATTAGAGACAACATAAGTAAGGAACAATCCTCACACACCCACCACAAGTCAAACATTGTACTAGATACATCTTCCCTGGGAGGCCGCATTTCATTCTTAATGTCAACCTGTGGGGTAAAGATGGAGCTTAGAGGGGAGACCCTGCCCAAGGTTGCAGAGCAGGTGAGAAGCAGGGCTGAGGTTTGAAGCCAGTTCTGTGGAACACCAAGCCTTCTGGGTGCCACCACCCCTCACACCCAGCCAGTGTGATGCTGAGCTAGGGACGTGTGTGCAGGTTTAGTCACACAGATTTGTCAGGGAGAAAAAGATTCCAACATAGATGACATCAAGGAGGTTCTTCCATGAACTATCATTTACCGTCTCTCTTTTGGAAAAGAAATTTTTTTCTAAAAGGAAAAGTATAATTAGAGACCGTCCATGCTGTCTCCATGGAGCCTGCCCCACCTCCCCACCATCCGCCACCCTGTCTGAGACAGAATGGAATGGAAGCTACCATCACGTCTGGAGTGAAGGATGCTGGGATATCCACCAGCCACCCAGGCTCTCCCATAATCCCATTACATTTAGTGGCTTTTTTCTAATGTTTTATGGGTGTATAATTTACATAGTGAAAGTGCAAACTTTGTTAAGTATGCGGCTTGATAAATTTTCACAAATCAAACACACCCACATAACCGACATCAAGGAACAGAAAATTCCCAGCATCCTAGAAACTTTGCTGTTCTCTGTGAAGGGTACCCCACCCCACCTCCCAAGGGCTGACTTCCGACACCACTGATTAGTTTTACCTATTTGAAAACTTTATGGCCCTGGCTGGTGCGGCTCAGTGGGTTGAGTGCCAGCCTGCGAACTGGAAGGTGGCCAGTTCGATTCCCGGTTAGGGCACGTGCCTGGGTTGTGGGCAGGTCCCTAGTTAAAGGCATGAGGGAGGCAGCCAGTTGATGTTTCTCTCATACATCAGTGTTTTTCTCCCTTTCCCTCTCTCTAAAAATAAATAAATAAAATCTTTTTAAAAATTGAAAAAATCGTTATATAAATGGAATCAAACAGCAAGTACTCTTGTGTCTGGCCTTTTTGTTCAATATCAGGCTTGTGAGTTATCTATATTATTACCACGTACACAGCTGCAGTTCATTCATTCACATGGTCATGTAGTATTCCTTTGTGTCAATATGCCACAATTTACCTATTCTGGGCATTTGAGTAGTTTCCAATCACTTAAAGTTTTTCAGTGTCCTATGATTTTCAGTGGCTAAATGTCAGGCTCTCTAAAGGACTGTAAAAGGTAAGGTTATGTTTCATTACTGATGGACTTTTTTTTTTTTTAAGAAAACCAGGATGGTGAAAATTTCTCTCCTCTGAAGTTAAAGCATCACAATCAATTTGTGTGATATTTTCACCTCCAACTGGAGGCCTAGAGAAATAATAACTTTAAAAAGTCACTAGAAACAAATACATGGGTGAATTCTACAAGCATCCCACTGAACCTTCTCTTGAAACCAATGACAGTTTCAAGAAAATGTTGAGCTTTCGTGGCAGCAATTTTTTTGATGAGAGAGCATAATAACAAAAAAGCTTTGTCTAAAATGTCCCTCATGCGAAAAAAGGGCTGGGAAGACCGTTTCAGCTGGCAAATGCTTGTCTTTTTTTCCCCAAAAATATGGGAAACACAAACGTGACTTAGTAATTCACCTTGTCATGAACTTCTCAGTTGCCATAAATTAAATTAATCATATCACCGAAAAGGCCTGAGGACTCACTTGGCCCCAAAGTATCACTGAAATTTTAATGGTTACTCCAGACATTTTTTTTTTTTTTACAATAACTTTGCACTACAGGGGCTGACATTTTTAATTGTTATCATTGCTAGCAAGATGCTGGAAGCAACAAGAAGTTGGAGATGAGGCTGGACCGGTGGTAAGGGCTTAAGTTACACAGCTGAAAGTAAGAGGAGCTTGAATTCACTTACCTGAGACTATGGACCAATTTCTACACGTTGAAAAGAAAAGTTTGAACGTTTTCAAATACATGTTACACATCTCCAGATTAGTTTGTTAGGCAAAAAAAAAAAAAAAAAAAATGTTTTCCCCTCATTGTTTAAATCAATGTGATCTTTCAAGTATAAATTCAGTCTTCTGAAAGCCTGCCACAGAAGGGCCTAAACCACTTTTTAATTTTCTCTGTTTAATTAAAGATGAGATCGAAGATGTTACCATTGGGAAGAAGTGGGTGAAAGAAACATGAGTGTCTGCACATTTTTCTGCAACTTCCTGGGAATCTATAATTATTTCAAAATTTTAAAGTTTAAAAGTAATAGTAACATTAAAACAGTAAATAGCCCTGTCGGGTGGAAGTTGGATTCGTTTAACCCTGCTTTGGGCGTCATCTGAGTGCTCAGATGGCGTTTTGAAGACATTGAAGCTGGAAAACCTTTCCTTTTCACAAGTTTGTTATCATTCCAGAGGGCAATATAGAAATATAACCTCCAAAAATGACTCCAAATTACAGACATTTGCAGCCATTCAAGACTTAGAGTTTATAAAAAACGTCTATTTTCCTCCCATTTGGAACTTTGGGTGGGGGGATAAAAGCCTTTTGGAAACTTTTCTCCCCCAAAATAATTACACTGAACAGCCTGGCCTTGTTCTACATTCTATGTGCGTTTTCGGTTCAATTTACATCTGGGGGTAGATTTTTTTTCTTCCATAACCACATTTAAAAGACAAGTACGGAGTTAGGTTAACAATTGTCCCTTTAGGCAGTCCTGGTTTGCAACTGGCAAGAATAAAAATTTCTAAATATTAGACATTTGCTAAAAACTCTCAAAAAAAGTGTGATCTTTTTGTTTGGGGGCCACTAGCAAGGTACTGCCTAGAGATCCCTCAGAGTCCCCAAGGCGATGCCCCACTTCAGCCCCTCAATAGACTCCCCAGTGCCATTTATGCTCTGGACACTGCCACGAGCAGCAATTACATCGTGGAGAGACCATGTTCAAGCTCTGGTCCATACCTCTGAGAACAACAATTGGATGTTCTTCTGCAGCAGCAGACCCAGATGAGCAAAATGCACAGGAACTTCTGCAGAAACAAGAGTGGCAATTTATTCGTCCATTAATATAGGATTGGTCCCTCACTCCCCTCCCAGAATACTAAATTCCCATCTAAAACTACCTGCTAGGTCTGCAAGTGCAAAGAAGTGGTTAAGAGTTGAGGACCTGAGAGCCTAGGTTTGAATTTCAGTTCTCTCACTATGTGACCTTGGGCGAATTAATTAACTTCCCTGTGCCTCAATTCACCTGTAATATCTGGATAATAATAGTGACATATATTCACTGGTTAGGGTGAAGATTAAATGAGAGAATGCACGTAGAGTGTTTAGAAGAATGTTCCCTATTACTGTTCTCTGAGTGCTGAAAAGGTGTTCTCTATTATTATTAAGTTGAATTATTCACCGGAGGTCTGCTTAGTGGGCCCAGAATCATAACAAAGGGCAGTTGTGGCTATGATTACCCTTTAGTTTGGGAGACATCAGTGACATATCCCTTGTCCCCTCCACCCCTGAAACGATGGACACCCTCTGGTCATGAGGCTACTGTGTCCTTCACAGCCTATGTTTGCCTGCTCCGGGCCAGGCTGCAGAAACTGCCCCATTTTTTCCTTCTGTTTAAAGAGCAGAGTGATTGTTCTTTCCACAGTCCTAGTAGATATCTCGACCCCACCCCCCGGGTGTTGATTCAATTAGAACCATTCTCCAAGCTCTGCCTGGGCCACCCAAGGTCAGAGCCCATGTGCAGAAATCACATTACCTTCTCTGTGAATCACAACCCATCATTTCTTATTGGTGTCAGCAAGATTTAAATCTTTGAATAAGAGCTACACATGCATTTTCTACTTGTATAGTTCCTGATTTACTATTTTTTAGCATAATTAAGTTTAGAGCACATGTGATTTTATTTTAGTTGCCATTGCTTTATTTGCCTCTCACAATAGAAACTATAAATGTTTGTGTATTTTTTTAACATGACAGGCTCACGTGCTGAGGTAGCTCACATCAACTCCTTTGATCTCAGATTTCTTGCTTAGCTGAAAGTCGACAACTTCCATCCTGAGCGTCACATTTTCAGATAACAGACTCTGGAAATCACCTGGCCCTGGAACATAACTGTTGACTTGACATTTTCCCTCCAAATGGCAAAAGCACCTCACAGTGCAATGTATCTCAGGCTAAACTCATAATCTTACCCCCCGCCAAACTAGGTCTTCTTCTAGGGAGCCTAGTCGGAATGATGGCGCCTCCAACTAAAGTGGCAATTGAGTGAAGACTTGAAGAAGGAGAGAGTAAGACAAGCCTGGAACCTAGAGTTCATTCTTGACACCTTCTTTCCCTCCCCAGCCATGTGAAACCCGTCTCCGAGGTTTTAGTTCCTGAACATCCCCTGAATCAGTCCATTTCTCTCTGTCTCAGATGCCTCAACCCTAGGTAAAGCCATTCTGGCTTCTGAGCTAGACTGTAGCAATGGCCTCCTGACTGGTCCCCCTCTGTCCCTACCTGATGCTCCGTTCTCTCACTGACCATCAGTGAGAGAAACAGGAGGCATGTCCTGTTTCCAGATTGTCTGGCTGTGGTTTCCAACCTTGGTGCACGCCACATCACCAGGCATCCTTGTTAAAATGCAGCATCCACCTGTGAAGATTCTACTTCATTTGGTTTTGAGTGGGATTCCAGAATCTGTGCATGTAATATACACCCCAGAATGATTCTGATGCACCTAGTCTGTAAATTAGCACTTGGGGAGTTATTGGCTACAGCTCACCAGGACCATGCCTGGCCCATTTTAGAACTGGTCAAATATGTTTCCTAAATGAATCAGAAATGAGCACCTGTCTGACAACTTATTTATGGAGCCCCTACTCCGTGCGAGGCTCTTCAGGTAGCAGGGATACAGTAGTGGATAACACGGACAGAAATCCCTCTTTTCATGGAGTTTATATTACAGTAGGAAGAGACAAACAAAACAAAAACTAAAATAAACTATATGAACTGTTAGATGGCAATAAGTGCTATGGAGAAAAATAAAACGAGTCGGAGGGTGGGAAATGGCGCTGTGGAGGGAGAACCAGGTTGCCATTCAGAATAAGATGGTCGGGGAAGGCCTCTCTGGGAAACTGGCTATTGAGTAAAGGCTTGAGTATGGGGAGAGTGAGCCACTCGGAATATTGGAGAAAGGGCTTCCTGGACCAACTCCGGGAGGAACAAGCCCACTTTGCTCTTCTAGCATTCTCCATGAGAAAGATATTCTCTGCAGATCCCGTGTTCATTTTCCTAGTACTCAACTCCAAACTAGAGAAAGTATTCCCAGGAAAATGTGGTATTTCTCTCCCCTGTGTCATTGCTTACATATTCCATCTGCCTGAAAACCTGCTCTCGACTGGACCCCTCAGTGTTGAAACTTTACTAGCTCGGCTCTCCTATGCTCCACCATATCTGGACACCTTCTGCCCTAGCACCTAAAATGTTGGTTTACACACTTGTCTCCATCCCCAAGACTAGCCTTCAAACTGTCTTTGTCTATTATGGTATCGTTAGTGCATGGCAAAGTATTGGGCCAGAGTGAATTCGTGGTAAGTGTTAAGTGAGTACAGAAAAGAAAGAGGCAGGGAGGGAGGACGGAAGACCTAACTTTGTGGTAAATGTCGAGATAGGTGCTACATTGTGGTGGATCGGTAAACCAGGACTCCTGCCAACCAGTCCTGTGGAGAGCTACACCCTCATCCTCCTAGCATCCTTCAGTAGTCTCTCTAGGATTGCCTTCAGGTGCAGGTGAGTGATCATAAGATTTGGAAATCATAATAATAGCTGTCACCTGTCAGATGTGTGCTATGTGCCAGGCATGACACTAAGTCCTTTACATGCATTACTACATTATCTTGCTTAATCCTCACAACAGCTCACAACAGCTCTGTGATGTACAATAGATACAGTTATTACCCCATTTCATTTTTTTAAAAGATTTTATTTATTTATTTTTAGACAGAAGGGGAGGGAGGGAGAAAGAGAGAGAGAGAAACATCAATGTGCAGTTGCCTCTCGCGCACCCCCCACCGGGGACCTGGCCTGCAACCCAGACATGTGCACTGACTGGGAATCGAACCGGCGACCCTTTGGTTCGCAAGCTGGCGCTCAATCCACTGAGCCACGCCAGCCAGGGTTATTACCCCTATTTTAAAAATAAGGTGTCTGGTGTCTTGCTTAAGGTTTCGTGGCTGGTGAGTGATGGAGCGAGGATTCAAATCCGGGGAGTGTGACACCAGAGCCCGGATGTTTAATTTCTGTTCCTGAGTCAACTGAGCAGTAATTACCAGAGGACCCAAGTTCTGGGTTGTGAAGCTGGGGACAGCAAGTGAAAAAGAGAGGATTGAAGGATGGTCTGGGCCAGAAGAGGGACCTGCTTACAAAGACAGAGGGTAGGTCAGAGATCCAGGGCTCGGAACCCCCACAGCTCTTGAAGGAGCTCTGCCCAGAGGAGAGGAAATGAGACTGAGAAGCCTCTGAAGGAATCTGAGGAGGACAGCTGGACTGGAAATGACGCAAAGCAGGGATCCAGAAATCAGGAGGTTCTGAGGAAGATGTGTCTCCTGAGTTGGCCACCAATGGACCAAAGGCTGCTTGTCCCTCTGAGGCTGTGCACTGGTCAGGGTCACCTCACTGCACAGTTCCAGGGTCAACATTCATAAAGGGCTTCAAGAGGGGCTTTCTCCTACTGGGCAGGCAGGACAGAAAGGAAATATATCTGGTCCCTGTGTCCACAGGACTCTCTTACCCATCCCACAGAGTTCCCTTCACAGCAGCTCACTGTCCTACATGCTCCCCACCCCCAAGAAAGTTTCCTTCCATTGGATATTTCCACCACCTGAAGAACAAAACTTTACTACAAGGTCTGGGTCAAAGGATAAAAGACATGCCAAAAAAAAAGGTGAAATGGAGAGAGGTGAGGGGTCCAGCTTGAGCCCAGGCAGGGCCTCTACTTCTGGAAGCTCTGGAGAAACTTGACACCATGGCCAGGTCCCGAGCCAGGGCGGGGGAGGGAGTAAACCATCTTCCCTGAGCAGGAAGTGAGGGAGAGAGAGTGAGAGTGAGCTAGGGAAGCGCTCTGTTTTCTTTGGCCTCTGCCAGCCCAGGGAGGGAGAGGGAGAGAGGCCAGAGGGAGGAGGATGGGGCTGTGGAAAGATCCGGCCTTTGTGTCCTACCCTCCCCCAGGAGGTGGAGGTTGGGGGAAGGTTGGGGGCTGGGGGAGGTGGAGGCCAGGCCACTGTTTCCCCAGCCAGCTCCCTGTGAGATGTTCAAGGATCCTGGAATCAGAGGCCAGTCAGGTGAGAATGTGGGGTTTGGTGAGGAGCAGGAGGGCTGGAAGTGGGAGGACAGAGTGTTATTGTACTGGAGGGATGGGACGAGCCCCACAGCATAGTCCAAACGCTCCCAGAGGTGCTACATTCTCTCTTGCTCTCCAGGCCACTCTCCAAAAGGCCTCGACCTCATGCATTGCTCTCTTCAGCAAACAGGTGGGGGTCATCCTGGGAAAAGCTCCAGGCTTAGGCAGGCCAGCGCACCCCCTCAGGAAGCCAACTTGCAGAGCCCCAATGTGTCTCTTGACTTTATGCTGGGATATAGTCAGATGCAGTCATTTCTACTCCGAAGAGAAAGACTTCCTTAAGAGCAACTCCATCCCTAATCCTAATTCTCCCAGCAACTTCCATCCCACATGTCCACCTAATCCCACAATCCATCCCTGAGGGGACCCCAAACCAGCCTCAACCCAAACAATATTCAAAATTGCTGAATTCAACCCTACACCTTCATTCTCATCCAAGACCTTACCATAACCCTGCCCCCAGACTCACCCTGATCTATGTGCATCATAAGCTTGGCTGCCCAGAGGTGCCTCCTGTGGGGTGGGGATTAAAACCAGTACGAGTTAGCATGCATTGAGCATTTAGGAGGTGTTAGGCACCGTAATGGCCTTTTTCCATTTATCGCTGTATCAGTACCAAAGAGTTAGGCACACTATTACTACTACCTCATAGAGGAGAAAACCAGGCTCAGAAAGAGTAGGTTCGTTACTTTGGTGAAGGGCCCCCAGTCCTGGATGTGACTGGTGGAGTCACTGTTCCCCATCAGCAATATCTCACAGGGTAAGTGTGGGGAAACTATGGCTGCTCCAGAAGCCAAACCAAGCTCTGTCATTCGAGATCCAGACGGGGTCTCCTCTCAGATATTGAGTGAGAGTTGGCTCTGAGGTCTCAGAGTCTAGAGACCCACTGCAGAGTGACCCAAGAATCGTAGTACAGGTGGAAAGGATCTGATCCAGGAAAACAACCCCAAACCTCCTTAATTTTCAGCTCTGCAGAACCCCTGAAGACCCCACCACCATAGCCCCCACTCCACTACTTTGGGGGTGTTCCTCCTGATCAGCCAACTCTAATTTGAGCACAGCTAATATTCTGATTCATCCTGAGGAATGCACCCAGAGCCTTCCAGAACTCAGTGAGGGGAGTCCTCAGTCAGGACAGGGGTGATGACCTTCTAAGCTTAGTGATTTATCACACACACAGACACACACGCACTCCCAGGCGGGCCTGTTCATACACTCACATGATGCCCTGTTTGGGACCTCTTCAGTTTCTTTTCTCTGCCTCAAATCTTATGTTTTCTCCAGTCCAATGAGGGAAGCCATGATGGGTGTTCTTCATTCTAGAGGACCTCACTTGGGAGAACACTGGCTTACAGAGTTCCCAGAACGTTAGCAGGTCTGGCCGGACCAAAGGGAAGGTACCGGTTCTTCGGAGTCCTCTGTCCCTTTCTAGGTTAGGTGTTGTGTCAAGGTTTCTATGGCTAGGTGTCTGTCCAACCATGAAGGACCACATCAAGAAATGCTCAGGGCACCTCACCTCTGCCACCACCACTCTCAGCCCGTCTCAAGAAGGCGACCCAGCCGGGGAACTCTGGCCACGAGATGCCTGATCAGAGGCCAGCTGGGAGCCCCAGCCTATGGCCCGAGGTGCTTTGGCTTAAAGGCCAGAAGAGTCTTCTCACGGACACTCTAAGCCCGTAAGCAAGGAGCACTTAGGCTGCACAGTCCCGGCTCCTAGTGTTGCACGTTGACATTACCTGGTGCCTTTCCAAACCAGTCCGGGGACCCCTGAAATAGCCCAAAGTGGCTCGCTGAAGCCACTTGTGCCCAGCCCCATCTTATTCTCTCCCGTCCCATCTCCAACCTTTACCTCCCTCTCATACGCAACGTGAGTGTGGTTTCTCTCCTGCCACCATGCCCATTTGTCATTTGGGAGTCATAACCTGGAGTTAGAAACAGTAACAAGTATAATTAGCTTCTGGAAGAGGAGGGACACGTGGTATAGGCGAAGTACGACTGGGGAAGGGAGAGGGCATGGGGAGGGAGGGATGTGTGAGGCTCTTCCAGCATCGCTTCCAGCTGGAACCACGGAGCCAGGAATCCACGCCTGCAGACAGGTAGGAGCCGATGCCCACAACTAAGGCCTGTCACAGCAGCTCCCCTGGGCTGGGTGACATGGAGTCCTCCCCAACCCACCCCTGAAAACTGGCAGCTCCTGGGGCTGGGAACCCACCTCCCGCAGCCTCCACTCTTGATTCCACAGATGCAGATAAAAGTCAAAATAGAAATAACCAGCACTGAGAGGGGCAAGTGCAGATGTGGCCATGAGAGCCCCAGATGTGGCTTGACCATGGCTGCCGCCAGGCTGCTGGGGCTGCAAAAGGGAATGTAGATCCAGATGAGGCTGGGGCTGGGGGACAGGGGTTGCGGGGGGTGCACAATACACAGAGCCACTTTCTGGGCTCCAGGAGGGGTGCAGCTCTGAGGAGGAGAGAGGTCTAGTGTGTGACTTCATGAAAAGGTTCAGCCTGGTTCTGGGGAAGATAAATTCCTGCGAATGAATACTTCGCCTTTGTCTACCCCAAGCCTAACTCTCCTCCAACTCCTGCTGCCCTTCCCCACCTTGGCCTCCAACCACAGAATCGGCTTCATTGGGACCCTTCTCTGCAGGTGGCCCAGGGGTGCTCCTCGGGCACCTCCTGTCGCAGATGGGAGAGCAGCAATGCTGCCCCCGCCTCTGGGAAATGGAGGGAAATGTCTGTGTCAGCCCGGCAGGTCAGCCTCTGTCCTAAGCCCCGCTAATACCCAGCGTTCAGGGCCCCATAAAGATGAAGGGGTCTGCAACCTTGCTCAGGGGCCCCTGCACATAAACACCCCCAATGATAAAGCTCCCCGCACCACCCCTCATGAGGCCCATTTACTTCCCACTTTGTTTTGAATTTTCATCTCGGGAGAAGTTTGCAAACCGCTAACAGCAACTTTCCAGAAATTGCAGAATATAATCAGTGCATTCTCAGCCTTGCCATTCAGTCTCAGACACAGCTCCCCCGGGCCGCCACCTACCAATGAGCGGAGGAGGCAGGAGGCTGAAGGTGGTCAGCAGTCTGGCTGGGCTAAGGCCATGGAGGCTTCCTTTGCCCAGCCCCCTGCCTCTGAGTGAGCTTAGCTTACACGCCAGCCAACCCCCATCCCTGTCCTGTTGGTGAGAATAAGAAGACAAGCCCACGCTCTGCTATTCTAGGAGGATTAGCTAGCTCAATACAGAACACCTCTCCTGGACAGGAAGTTTTACTTTAAATACACCCTGAACCCCACCCACGGCAGAATCAGCCATTGCCTTTGGTAATGGTGCAGGGACAGGGAGGCGGAAGAAGACTACTCTCTGTCCTCTCTTAAGGAGCCAGAGCCACAGCACTGGGATCGCCTGATCTTCCCCTACCCGCACCGCAACACCCCACCCCGACCCCTGCTCTTCTCTTTTGCAGAGGTCAACTCCAGGATCGGGTGGAAGCCCTAGGACTAGGTTTCTCAGTGTCACTCTGTTCCTTTGACGATCTCTAGAGATGGTCTACTGTATTTACCGCAGGAAACAAAACCTCTTTTAGAAAAATTCACCCGCTTCTTCCTGTCTCCTCCAAAGAGCCAAACCAACACTTCCTGAGTGCCTACTATGGGCTTCATACACTTCAGCACGTCTAATTTCCTCTTCACAATCCTACAAGTGAGGAAATACCACCACCCTCTTAAACATGAGGGAACCGCCTTGGACGGGATAAACAAATTCACCGGAGGTCACACAGCTAATAAATGACAGGGCAGGGCCGGAATTCAAACCAAGGTCTGGGCCCTCAACCTGCGCTTCCGCCTCCATGTCACACCCCCTGAGGAGGTGGGAAGCCGGACCCTGAGTGGGACGAGGAAAGTGACAGAGGAGATGCGCGCAAGCAAGTCTGTCCCTTCGTTCCTCACAGTCACGCTCCAGCTGTGATCCGCCGGGGCCGCCTTCTTGGCAGGCGAGCATCCTGGCTTCACACCTGGACCCGTCTTCCCACGACCGAGGCACAGGGGTTCCAGCAGCCACGCAAGGCCGGAGGCTACCCTGCATCACATAATTCCGCCTGGAGTCACAGATTGATAAGGACTATCAATGTCAGAGGGCTTTTGCAATCAAGGCCTACTCCCAAAAGCGGGGAGACCATGGCCAGGTTTTACAAAGAAATTCTTTGTGCAGAAAGGAGAGAAAAGAAAGCCCCAGAGCGGAGAAAGGGCCAATCAATGGTCGGAGAAGCGGGCCCACCACCGTGGGGCAGGGTGGGTGGCGCCAGAAACGACACACTATGTGGGGCTCAGCGGCCATCTGCAGTTCTCCCATCCAGAGCTCAGAATCCGGGATCCCAGAGGGGGCTGCAGCAGCCCTCCTCCTGCGGTCTACTCCACATTCCTCACATTCTTTACGCTCAATTAAGAAGAAATAATCAGGGAGCAAGCAAGGCCGCAGCAGGGCAGCCATGCCCCACGCCGGCGGCATCACGTGTGCGGAAACAGCCCCCCTGGGTCAAGCCAGACCAGACCCGGGACCGAGGGGCCTTGGGGGAATGAGGAAAGCAAGCGGGGAGGACACGGGTGTCTCTCGGGTCCTCCACAGAGACGAAACAGTGCGAAGGAAGCAGGGAGAGGGGGCTGGGATCTGGAGGGAAAAGGCGATGAGAAGGCAAGATTAGGGCAGAGGCAAGGTGTACGGCCAGAAGACCTCAGCCATCCATTACTTGATCAAGTTGTTGCTTTCCCACGATCACAGCAGTGTCACTGTCACCATCCACCAACATCGTCAAATGTGCTTCGAGACGCTCCTGGATACTTAGAGCATACTCACCTTTACCAGTTAGTGGCATGGATTGATTAAGTGTATCATGAGAATAATACCTGCCTGTGGTCCTCAAAATATACAACCCATAGTCTGCAGGGGGATACTATTATTGACCCCAGTGGAACATGCATGTCGTTTCCTCCTCTTGGATACAACAGGCCTGGTTAGCCAAGCAAACTCCTACTCCCTCAAGCCTCTATCCGAGGGGTGCCTCCACTCCCACCCGCAACCTCTACCTTCACAAAAGCCTCCCCTGACACCCCCAGCAGACCCAGAGTCTCCGCTCAGCTCCCCGCTCCATGAAGCCAGGACAGATCTTATGCTGCTTTGTAATTTTAGGTGTGTATGTCTATATATCCACCAAAATGAATAATAGCTAAATGAATGATGATGATTATTTATTGAGCCTGTTCTACGTGCCGGGCACTGTGTTAGCGCTTGATAGATTTCCTCATTCAATCCTTTTAACATCCCTAAAGGTTACTATTATTATTATTATTATTATTATTATTATTATTAACCCCAGTTTACCCATGAGGAAATTGAGACTTGGGAGGGTTGAGTAACTTGTCCAAAGTGACAGCTAGTACATCAAGGAGGGGGAATTTGAACAAAGGATTATAAAATGCTCAAACCTGTGCTATTAATCTAACACTGAGATGTCTGAGGACAGGGTCCATATTTAACCTTGCTGACCACTAACCGTATCGCAAAGAACAGGTGCTCCATGTAGGATGGATGGGTGGACGGACGGATGGATGCTGAGGGCTCCACAGAGTTTCAGCAGTGGAGCAGGCAAAAACACTCTTCCCACCTGCCATATCTATGGATCAAATTTGTGAGAAGATTTGTTAGAACAAAGACCTGTTCTATGCTCTTTTTACTGGGTCTGCTCTTAGGACACACTCTGTGGCCACTTTGGAGCTTCAGTCTATGAACATGTCTCCACTCAGTCTGAGGCCAGAGGTAGTGGCCAGCTTATAATGAGGATAGCGATCACTCTGGGCCCCACAGACAGGATCAGCCTGTGGCCGGTCTATGTCGAAGGAAGAGAACACCTCTCTGCCAAGCTGACTTGCAGCTGAATAGAGAATGGACAGCTCTTAAACCAGAGTGCCTTGTTCCTGAGCATTTAAAGGTAGAGAGATATGTGTGAGTAGCTAGGTATGAGGGACAGTCCAGGATGAATTGTCCCGGGAACAGGGTGAGGGGTTGTACCCACTAAGCGAGCACCGGGTCCTCTTTGTGAGTCCCACATTAGTGTGTGCGGTGTGGCACGTGTGTGTGCGCTATGTGTGGTGAGACAACAGGGGCTGGGCAGGGTGTGGGAGAGACAAGCACACACCTGTAATAACATTGGCTTCAGACGCTAGGAGAGAAGAAATTCCCCCAACTGTTTTATCAGAGCCAAAGTTACCAAATTACATTGTTGTTTTAAATTTGAGCTTCTCTGCCTGCAAATGAGGGGTGGGGGTGGGTGGGGGGAGGAGAATCTCAGGTTCATGAGCTTAATGCTTGGCTGGGCCTGGAGCTCTGCCTCCCCACCCAACCAGGCTCCTAGAGCTCCCAGGCCTAAGGAACAAAAGTCTTCTCTCTCAGGGCTTTGAAGTGGAAACACTAACTGCTCCCTTTAATGAGAAAGAAACCCCCTATTGTTCCTGCTTTATGACCGATGGATAAAGACATGGTTGGGGGGGGCGGGGTTCTGAAGGACAGCGCTTGGGGGAGGAACAGAGGGGACACAAAATCTCTCTGGAGAGTAGAGCATCTGCACACTTGGTCTACACGTACCAAACCAGAACTCTTCGTCCACCTAATCGACCAAGATTTTACAGGGTGTACAGCCTGTGATTAGATGTCATGGGAAAGATAGAAGACAGGGTCTCGAGCCTTGAAGAGTCTTATCATCTAGATTAGGGAGGCAGGGCAGAGGGACAAGAAATGAAAGATAACTGATACTAAATCAGTGCTACCAATAAAAGCTAGAAGAATTTAGAGTGAGGAGAGAGTCCCATCAACAACCTCTTAAGAAAACTCTGGAGTGGTGTCTAGGGACTTGAGTTGAATACTGCAGACTGGAGAGAGTTGACAGAGAATAAGAAGAGGATGTCCCCACTCCAAGCAGGTTAGTGGCCTGTGCAAAGACACAGAAGTCGAAATGGGCACAGCTCCTTTGGAGGACAGCAAAGAAGCAGGTCTGATTTAGAGGAAGATGCGTGCAGGAAAACTACGGGAAACCAAGCTGCATAGAGCAGATGGGACAGAGGAGTGGAAGACTTGGAAAGCATGCAGGGGAGAATGGCCTTGATGAGACGGTTAGAAAGCCATTGGGCTTTCCTGAGCAGGGGAGTGACCTGATAGAAGGTGGCTCTTGGGGAGATTAATCTGGCAGCTCCATGCAGGAACGCATGGAGGGGAGGGGGAGTCAAGACCGGGAGGCCAGTTGGGGAGCTTCTGAGGAAACCCAGGCAATGATGGCTTAGGCCAAGGTGATGGCAGTGGGGCCAGGAAAGAACAGGTGAGTCTGGGAGAGATTTCAAAGGGAAAAATAAAATGTGTTGACAGAATAGATATAAGGAGATAAAAGAGTGGGAACAAAGATACTTCTAAGGTCTCCAGTACAGGAGAGGAGGAGGGTGATGGAGGGGGGAAGAGGGCAGAAGCCCTCTATGAGAAGTGAAGAGTTAATAAACAAAGCTCACCAAAGCTTTATTCTCCCTTCCAGAGCTCAAAGATGCCTTGAACCCAGTACTCAGAAAATAGCAACTCCAGGGCAAGAAAGCCCTGTTCCCTCAGACTGGGAACGCCATGATGAAAGTTGCTTTTATACAATCTTTTTTCATGCACTTCAAAGTGATTTTGTGCCTCAGCTGATCCTCAAAACAACCACAGCAGGTATCATTATCCCCATTTTGCAGATGAAAAAACTGAGGCCTGGAAAGACTAAATAACTTCCTCGAAGTCACACAACTAGTTAAGGGCAGAGCCACAAGGAGAAGCCTTCTGACTTTCAGCTCAGAACCCTTCCCAATGTCTGTTGGCAGCCCAGTGGAGGGGAAGGGAGGGTCCTGGAGCTACATGTGCCCTGAGTCACTGGGGCAAAGAGTCTGGGCCTCAGAGAGAGGGTCCACCCCGGACTTCAACAGCACCTCCAGCCTGCTCCTCACACTCACATAGGGCGTAAGTCGGGAGCCCAGGGTTGGAAACGCCAACTCTAATCAGACCTCACAAGCCCACAGATGGTTTGAATCAACGTGCTACCTTGATAGGAATAATGAGGAGTCCTGAAGACAGTCTTATGCCAGCTCCATCCGTCTGGTCAGAGAACCACATCTTCCATGAGGATCTCCCCATCCAGCGTCTCACCACCCTCTAAGCTGGGCAAATCCTTCCTGAGGAAGTCCCCTGGTCCTGCATCACAGCTGCTCCCCAGCCCCCACCAGTAGAACCCACCCGCAGGTTTCCAAAAACTCTGGCCTCCGGTTCTGATTTGACTTCTTCGGCCTCTCTTCAGGCTGAAAATGGCTCCTAGGGAGACACACAGGACCGCAGGTCACGAGACCGGGGCAGGGGTTCGAAGGCAGTATGGTGGGGCGGATGGGCCTGGATCCAGACAGAGAACCAGACAAATGTCCCTCCCCCACTTCCTGGCAGAATAAGTGTTCCCCGTGTTCATTGTTTCATTCGTTCAACATGACAAATGTCATCACGACATTTCCTTTGATGGGACACCTGACCTAGGTCATCCAAATCTCATGAAGTCTGGGGTTAATCAATCTGTGAGGTCACAGAGTCCCAGGAACAGAACCAGGCCTACGGTTTAGAAAACCTTCGCCTCTAACTGGGGGTGGGGGTGGGGGGCTTCCAGCCAGGCCCCAGAATGGCAGCAGTGGCCTTTCCCCAGGAAAAGCTCAGGCTTAGGGTCTCAACCCGCCCCCTACCCCCAGGGTGGCTTTGTGGGCAGGGGCCTGCTTTAATAAAAATTTGGCCTGGCCACCCCCTTGCCTAGCAAAGCTTAATTTGAAGCTTAAAAAACAATGAAGTTAATTTTTAAAAACCTTTCATTGAGTTCCATGAGACCCCTATTAATTTTATTGTTTCAATAAAGCATTTATTTAATTGTCTCCAGAAGGGCCCTGTTAAATGCACAGATGTTACCTGAGTCAGAAGGGAGGGAGCTGGGAGTCTTTTTATTTTTTTTTTACCCTCTCCCGTTTGCACATTAGCAGCATTCTGTTATTGGATTAACTGATTGTCACCTTTAAAGTCACAAAAATAGAGCCCTGAGGGAATGAGACACAAGACAGGTAAATTCTGGGGAGCAGTTCAGGTCACAGTTGCAGGGAGCAGGAAGCCAGACTCACGCTAAAGAGGCTGGATTTGGTTAAGAGGAAGAAAAAGACTTTTTTTTTTTCTGCTGATGAGGAGACATTTGTTATTTAGCCTCTGGCACAAAGCTGATATTCCTGAAAAACATCAGAGGACAAGCGCATTACTCGATGTATATTGTCCAATCCGTAGGAGGGGAAGGGCTCAGCTGGAGTTGGCAGGAAGTTTCTGGAATGTCATGTTTAGCCCTTCCACAATTATTTACTGAGTACTTACTGTATGCTGCCACTACTTGAAGCTTTAACTACACAGCAGTGGACAAAACAAAGACCCTGCCCTCATGGTGCTTGCATTGTAATGAGGGAAGACTAACAACAAAAAAGTAAAAATGTGATCGACATATCAAGATCATACAAGATAATAAGTACTCTGGGTACAAAAGAGAGTCATGTGGTAGAGAATAGTCAGAGGGGACCCCTCTGATGAGATGACGTTTGAGCCAAGACTTAAATACACGGAGAAGGAGCCAGCCGCAACTGCCAAGAACCTGGGGCCCCATTCTGAGAGGAGCGTTATCAAATGACTGAATGATCAGAGGAGCATGACCTGGGGAGAGGTCCAGGGGACCCTCTCACATCAAGAATATTTCAAGAACTACCTGAGGACAGAAGCTCCATCACTTATCTTTGTGCCCCTGATTCTGTGCTTGGTGTCTATCACAGGCGATCAAAATAATAATAATAAGATGGAAGGAGGGGAGAAAGGAATGAGAAGGAGAAGACTAAACACTTAGAGGGAACTTCATTTAGTCAAATTATTTTTTTACTCAATGACCAATTAAAACAGAAAAAATGGTGGGGAGGGGCAAGTACAGTTTACATACCAGGTCATTCTTTACCCAGCTAAGGTGGAAGGGAGGCATGAGGGATACATATCTCGATCCATCTAGGAGATCAAAATGTAACTGAAGAAACAGTAATAGTAATTACTTCTGAAATTATTATAAGCTCTGACTGAGAGCTTACAGAATGCTTATGCGTACATTTATTCTTTCTAGCAACCTTGTGAAATAGAAAATAACAATATCAGTCAATATTAACTTATACCTCATAGGCCTTGGCACTGTGCTGGGTGGTGGGCATACATTGGGAGCAGAAATCAAACGAGGCCTTGCTTGCATGGAGAATATAGTTCGGAGTAGACAGACTTCAACCAAAGGGCACGGTGAGAGAAATTACAGCCCCAGTGAGTATTGCAATGGATAGGTCCATGGGGCTGCAAGAAGCCCTACTGGGCGTGATCAGGAAAGAGTTCCTAGAGGATGTGTCTTAGGAACTGAGATCTAGGCAAAGAGGGGAGACAAGAGTGTTCCAAGCAGAGGGAACAGTAATTGGAGCAGGTTAGAGAGCAAGGTGCAGATGAGGAGCAGGGGAGAGTGAGTCTAAAGCAGAGAAGGGGAGGCAGGGCGTAGTTAAGGGGGAAGTGGAAGAGGGGGAAGTAAACAAGGGCATAGTATGGGGAGCCTCAGAATACGTGGAAGCCAGAAGGCAACGAAAATTTTATCTTCAAATGCTGGAACAGTTGCCTTGAGGAAAATGGAGTAAATTTGCTAAAATCAACTAATGTCTTGGCTACCTGTGGGAAAATGTGCTTGCCCATCACAGGGGCGGGGCATGAGGGTGAGTAGGTTATTTGAATGCCAGGGAGGAGTCCTACTTTGGCCAGGAGATTGGGTAGGATCAATGGCTCCAACTTTTTCATCATCAAGGGTCCCTTTTATTCATCCTGCTGCCCCACAAACCCTAGGTTCTTTAAAGAGTCTGCCTACCAGCGTATCTTTACATAACATAATCCTTCCCCCCATTTTTATTAAAAAATAATCAATGTCATTCATCAGCACAAGAGACCCAGTGCATGATGTAATTCTGGCCACAAGCAAAGAAAGTTAATGTTTTTCTTGATTGGGCAAACTAATCAAGAAATATGTATCATTTCCTATAAGCTTTCTGAAATATTGACATAGCTCCCCTCCCTCCCCAACGTATTGGACATCTTAGGGCTCCAGGCTGGGAACTCCTATTCTGTGGTCTGACCCAACGTCTCTTCCAACCACGGGACTCCCTGAGCCATGAGATACGGGCTCCTTTGTTCAGGCATTTGGGGAGGGCGCAATGGATGCGAACTAAAGCAGTCAGGAGAGGCTTTCTGGGTGGGGTTGGGGGGGGCGTGGCGGTGGGGTGGGGAAGAGTCTTGAGAAGGGCCTTGACGGATGGGCAAGCTTTGGATAGGTGAGGAAAGGGTGTGGTCGTGAAGGAGTAGAAGAGCATGCTCTAAGATGTGTGAAGCCACCAGCCAGGCTGCAACAAAGAGTCAGGAAGTACTTGCAGATATGAGAATAGAATGGGTAAGTTGTGACTGACTTGAAATGCCAAGCTAAATTATCCTCCAAATGACGGGGAATCATCAAAGATTTTAAAACAGGAAAACGATGTGTTGGAAGCGGTGTTCTTGGCAGATGAATCTGGTGCCCATACATGCTTTGAGGTGGGAGAAGTACACGGAGGGGACCCAATCAACAGACCAGATGTGAGAGCAAGAGCCTGGACGGGGGAGGACGGCCGTGAGGGAATAAAGGAACAAACCTAAGAGACAGTTTTTTAAAAGCACAGGACTTGAATTTGAGTTTGGAAGCATCAAAGGGACTCTGAGGTATCTTGGAGCCTGCGGTACAGAAACGAGGGATGCTCGTGGGGGGAAGGAGATGATGAATTCATGAGGCATCTTAGGGAGTCTTTACACAGTAAATCCTTCACAGTGGTTACCTCTGCAGGTGGGGTTGGAGGGGCAAGGAAGGTGGCTTTCATATCTTCTGATATGTAATCTCTTTTAATGGAGGGATTTTGTGTAATTTTTACTTCCCTTTTTTGTACTTTTTAGAATTTTTCAAATAATAATTTTAATGCCGTGCAGACTCCCGGAGTCTCGTTAACCCTTTGCAAACCACCCCTCCCGAGTTGCTCCCTCTCCCCGCAGGGACGGGAAAGGAAGGAATGATTTACGGGATCTGTTGGAGTCTCTGAAAAGCACTTCATAGGGATTTAGTCTCTGCTCCTGAGTCTGCTGTTTTCCCTATGGTGGTGGTGGTGGGGGGGGTCTCCTCAATGTCTCTCTCTCTCCGTCTCCCACCTTCTCTCCCTACTGCCCCCTACCCCCACGGGGCCTGCCTCCGTCCTCAAAGACTCAAAACATCAGACCCCCATCTTTGAGGCCAGATTGCAGTGCTGGGCTTGGAAAGGCTGATCTTGGGATTTTTAGAGCTGACATCAGCCCAGCCCATAAATGACAGGCAGCAGGACAGACCATGGAAGAGCCCGAGCTCTGATGTCAAAGGCGTCTGTGTCCAAATCCAGCTCCGCCACAAGTTACCTAACCTCCCTATGTCAATTTTCTCATCTTGGAAATTGGAGATAATAATAGTATTTATCTGCTAGAAGTATTAAGTGGATTAAATGATGATGAAAGGCATTTAATAAGTGTGCTCTGTCATTAGTGTTATTAAGAACGATAAAATAATAAATCTATGACCAAACTTCATTGCTTGAAGGCAAAAATAACCTTTAATACACTTCTATCTTGGTTCCCACTGGTGGCATTTCTTTGCATCTCTGCGTCTCCCTTTGACTGGAATTTTTCTTTTTTCCAAAACCAACAAAGAGCTGAGAGAAGAGCTGAATCAGGGCCCGAGTTGCTGCTTTCTGATTCTTGGTGGTCTACCCTGCCACTTACAATTTGTGTGACATTTGACAGATTCCTTAATCTCATGAGCCTCAATTCCTTCATCTATAAAACGGGTGTAATAGTGCCGACCTCACACTCTGTCAAGAGGTTCGACAGGTCCTGGCACACAGTGTGCTTTCCGTACACGATGCTTCTCCATCAGCGTTACAGGTAGGGGTCAGCTCTTTCCCGCCTGTCCCCCAACACCCAGACCCTGCACAGTCTCCTATGTGTTAGTTAGTCCCCGATGGTTTGGAGTGAATCTTCCCAACTATCCCGTAAGCTCCTGAGGGCTGAGGCAAGGCCAAGGCCTCCTGAACTGTACAGAGCAGTCTTCCTCCTGGACCTGGTTCCAGTCCAGCCTCCTGGGGCAGCCGGTGAAGAGGGAGAGAACTGCCAGCCCTCTAGAGGCCCAGAACCAGATGCACAAACTCGATAGCCTCTTTCTTCCTCTCTCCTCTCCACTTTCCAAACCACGGCCCTGAGGCTGCTCCGGAAGAACTGGTTCTTTCTATAATTTGACCATGGTCTAGAAGAAAAGTTGCCCCAATGACGCAGGGAGCATTTGGTTTGGTCAGAGAAGGTGTGATGTGTCAGATCCAATCACCCGGCCCCTATGCTCCCAGTCCGATCACCCTCCCATGCAAAGGCCTCTGGACAAAGGCGAAAGCTTCCCCTCCGACACCCCGTCTGCCTGACTGTCCATCTGCCCACGGGAGCACAGGCCCTGGAGCGCAGCCCTCACTGTTCTCTGTCCCCTAATGGGTCTTCAGGACAGAGCCTCTATTCTGAGCTAGGTCCAAGGCTCCAAACAGGTAGCTCTCAGCCTTCTCTATCCTCAGTCTTCCAATCAAAGAAAAAAGGGAAGGAGACAGGAAACACACCTCAGATGGCCAGGAAAGAGGGAGATGAGCAGCTGTCACAGAGCATCTCCCTGGGCTGGTGGGCGAGGTCGAGCGGGAGGGAGGAGGGTGGAAGAGAGAGCCAGGCCCAGGGAAGGAAACTCAGAGAGACACGCTGGACCACAGACCTAGGGGCCCAGGCAGGCAGAGAGACTAGGCCAGGCACTGAGGGCTCTGGAGCCAACAGAGCCTTTTGGTTTCTGGGCTCCTGGAGGGCCTCGCCCTCTGCCAGGGTCGTGGAAGCAAAAAGGCTCATGTTCTCACCTTGAGACCCACGGAGCGGAACTAAGCTCTTTTCCAGAAATGGGTGGAAAGAGCTCTCCTGAGCCAGGGCTTTGTGCTCTGTCTTTGTCTGACTCCCCTTTTCAAGATTCAGGGGCTTTTGTCTGACTCCATGTTTCGGCATCTTTGTCTATCTTGTCTCCTCTCTCGTTCGTTCGCTGCCCTCATCTCTGTCTCAGATAATTTCTTGGGGACTCTGCCCTGGGGCTCCCGCTCTCCAGTGTGTAGGAAACCTGACCTTCATCATCTGTTTTTTATATTTTGGAAACGTCCGCTAAACTTCCTACCTGAGGGAAGTGGGGGTAGGGGAGCAGGCTGCCTGGCTCTACCCCTTTCCCTCCCCCATCCTTTTCTGAATCCGCTCTCTCCCCCAGTTCCTTGCCCCCCAGAGCTTAGAGCTGAGAGGCCTTCCCTGCTCAGGGTCACCGTGACATCAGGAATCAGGTTCTGATTCATGATCTTTCCTCCACAGCTCACCGCAGCGTGGGGAAGGCAGAAAGGCCTCTTCTGATCCACTGCTGGTTTGTTGATTTGGGAAAAAGTGAGAATTTCAGGCACAGAGAGAGCCCGGGAGGCTGAGAGATTTCACCAGTGGGAACCAAGATAGAAAGTAAAGTCATTTCTGCCTCTAAGCAGACTTACGGCCAACCAGGTTGCCTAACATGTCGTCACAGATGTTTGCTTAATATTACAGCCATAGATTACACATACTAAGGGTGTATCCTGTGCCAGGCACTTTATATGCCTTTGCATATCATCCACTCAACAACTGGATATGGCAGATACTATTATTATCTCCCATTTTCTTAATGAGAAAGCTAATACTACATGGAGAGGTTAACTGACTTGTCCAAAGTAACCCAGCTAATAAGATCTGAACCCAGGTTTCTCTGACTTCAGGTCCTAAGCTCTTTATTCCAAGTTTTTTAAGACCCGAGAAATGTATTTTGTGCATTTCCTTTTCAAAGAAATAAATCCACAAAACCCAGAATAAACCTTCAGGATCCCAGGGATCCATGTACCCGGTTGCACAGGCATTGTCTGGTACTCAAGGGAGATCTTTAAGAACAAGCTAGCAAAGATTATGTGCAAAGGCTAAAAAAGGACATTTCAGGAAGGAACAGGCGGGAGGGCAACATGAAAAGGTGCAAATGATGGCTGTGAGTCAGGAGACAGTGCGAGCGCCAGGCTGGGGGTCTGGCTCTGTGCAGAGAAATGAAAGGGGGTGGAGGTGGACAGAGCTGGAGCCAGCTCACAGAGGCCTGAGGTTCAGTTTATGTTCCAGGTTTTTGAACAGGACAGTAATACAGTTGGCCTTCCATATCTGCAGATTTCACACCGGAGTATTCAACCAACCATGGATAGAAAATAGTTGGGAAAAAAAAGGTTACATTGTTGCTGATGTGTACTATGTAGTTAGGACTACGATGGCTGTATCTGTACTGAACGTGCACAGACTTTTCTTTTGTCGTTATTCTCTAAGCAATACAGTTTATCAACTGTTTACATCATATTAGATATTACAAGTAATCTAAAGATGATTTAAAGTATATGGGAGGATGTGCATAGATTACATGCAAACGCTATGCCATATTATATAAGGGACTTGGGCATCCTCAGACTTTGGTGTCCACGGAGTTCCTGGAACCAATCCCCCACCACCCCCTACCCTGGAATACCAAGGACCAACTGTTCTCTAAAAGAAGAGTTTGAGATGTAGGCTGGAGGGAGAAGGTAGACAATGGAGAGGGCTGCTGAGAGGCTGGCGTTACAATCCAGGACCCTAGGACAATCTGACAAAACATGTAGAAAGTTTTATCTAAAAGACATTTTCAAAGATATTTAGCATTTTGAAATCTGGGCCATCTGCTTCCTTCCCAAGGATTGCTATCTAAGTTAGTGTCTGGGTGGTTCGGGGTGTGATAGGCAGAGGGAAGAGCAGGAAAACATGGTATGTCTGCAGCACTGAGCCTTCACAACTTCCAGACAGACCCCTCAGGTCTAAGGGCTACTGTGGCCCCGAGTGAGGGCACTCAGCACTCCAAGCTGGACACTGGCTCGAGGACTTTGGTCTTGGAGGCCCAGGATACCGGCCCTGCCAGTTCTTCGAGGTGGAGCGAGTGGACACATTGGAGATGTGGAGCCTGAAGCAGCGGTTTCATCTCTTTTTCGATTCTTTGAAAGGATGATTCCTCTGCCTGGGTGGCAAAAAAAAAAAAAAAAAAAGCAAACAAGCAAAATTTGGTTAAGAACTCAAGAACTGCCAATTCAGAAACTCTAATCTGTTCAGAAAGTTAAGTCCTTTTTTTCAGAGGCCAAAACCCCATTTCCATCACAGATTGTATATGTCTGAGTGTCTGAGAGCTGGTGAGGGAGACAGAGTGAGTGTGAGAAGGAGAGAGTTGATATGCCTTTGTTCCTGTGTATGAGGCTGCTGCTCCGTGGGCTTATGTGTGCACATTGTACATACGTTTGTGCCTGTTTCTCAGGCCCCTGTGTGTATTGAACTTTCAAACCATAACAGAAACACTGAAGCTTGGCAAAGAATAATTATCTAATTTTGGAACATGTTATTATAATACCTAGATGATGTGTAACGAACTTAACAATGTTCGCGTTATATTCACCCACTCTGAGTTACAGACCCACAATGCCAAGTCCTACCTACTTTGGAGGCGTCTCTGAAACCCAAGAGCACAGCAGGCCCCAAAGAAAGCTCTTCAGGGAATATTCCCTCCACAATGGCTTCCTCGTGGATAGGAAGGTTTGGCGGAAAGGGGGGCAGAGCTTATCTTGGGATCCCCGTGCCTCCCCAGTAGAGGAACCTCTGGAACTGGTAAGAAAACAGCCCTACTGGGGGTCGCAGAGGCACATAGGTTTTCCCTGACTCAGCTGTGGGCCAGGGGGCCTCATGATCAGCAAGGCTCTCCTCTTCCCCAGGGGGCTGGATTGAACTGAAGCTGAGTGTGAAGGGAATGTTTGCTGTTTGCTGCTGCTCCCTGTTGACTTTAGCCAGTAGCTCTGTTTACAAACCCAGGTTGGTTTTCCCAGCACAGTTAATTAGACCAAAGACATCTGGTGTGAGGGCTGGGGAGGGCATCTGCTCAGAGCCTTCCCCCCCACACCCAGCAGCCATGGGCCAGCGCAGGGCAGAACAGCTAAACAGAACCAGACCGAACTCCAGCAAACCCAAGGTTCTCAGGAGAATTATCTTTTCTCTGATTCTGCCTCTCCCGAGCTTGCTAAATTTGGTTGGAACCCAGGAATAAGGGCTGGCTGCCCCTACCTCAGTGGGATCACAGGCCAGATATCAAGGATTCAGGGTTCTCCTCTGCTCTTCTATGTCCAAAAGAACCGGGCAGAGACCCCTGTCCCCTCTCTCATCACGGTGGCTCTGCATTCGGTAGGATCGCCAGATTTCCTTCGGTCCCTGCAGGAATATCCCCGCTCGCGAACACCCCCTTAGAGGGGAGGCTGTGGGCCCTCCTCCCCGTCCCTGACTCCTCTTTAGGCAATCCCTGACACTATGGGGAGGGAAGAGATTAATCAGCCCAGAGCCAGAGCGAGGCAGGAAGGTGCCCAGGAAGGTGAGAGGATCTAAGTGGACAGTTCCAGGGCAGTGGGGGAGTGGAAGGCTGCGAGGGGGAGGGGCAGCGGCTTATCTCTCCCAGGAGGGGGGAGTTCACTCCAAACAGCTAATGCACTGGCGTGTGAAAGCCCCTCAATTAGCACTAATGATGCAATCAGGGAGGGAGTAGGAGGGACCAGAAGTTCTGGTGGAGTCAGCACCGACTTACACACAAATTACCCAGTCCCTTCCTTCGGCACAGTGGCCTTTTCAGACACACCAAGGCACACACTCCACAGCCAGTCTGGGCCACGCACGTCCGTGGGTAAAAACGCACTCTTGGCAGGAACTACCAGCACGCATGGGGTTCGCGATCCGCGGCTGACCACGTCCGGCTGCGGGGATCCCGGAGGGGGAGAGGGAGTTAGGGACAAGGAGAATTAGAAATCAGAAAGACTTGGTAGAGGAGGTTGAACAGGGCATCTCCGAAAACCTCATGATTATTCTTCTGATCCCAGCGTTCCCGTCCCACGCGCGCTCGCAGGTGCAAGCCCCTCTGCCTCCCCCTCCCCGCTCCCACCCCACCCGCGAATCCCGGGCTGCGCAAGGAGCCGCCACCCCCAGCTCCAGCAGCTGGAGGCGGGACCCACGCGCGTCCCCCGCGCCCCGTCGGCCCCCGGCCACGGGTCCCAGGGAGGGCGCTCTGGGACCGCTCGTATCTCTGGCACCTCGCACCCAGTTGTTCGCCCCCTCCAGAGTCCGTTACCTGCGCCCTCGCCCCTTTTCTACCACCGCACCCCGCCCGCCCGGCTCCGTTATCCGCCTCCCGGTCCCGTTAGCCGGCAGCCACGGCCCCGTTATCCTCCTTCGCGCTGGGCCTGGAGCCCCGGCGCCTCGCGGGTCCGCCGCCGGCCCCTCCCCCTGCCTCCCGCCAGCCGGAGTTCAGGGGGCCTCGGGCTGGGCAGGGCCGAAGCCGCCTCCGCGCCGCTTCCCAGGCCGGCACGGCCGCGGGAGGAGGCCCCGCTGTCAGTCAGCGGGGGAGGCCGGGCCGGGAGGCCGGAGGAGGCGGTGCCGAGGACGCTCTCGGGCCGGGAGCCGGGAGGCGGAGGCGGAGGGGGCGGAGGCGGGGGCGGCTCCGGGCCTTATAAGCGGCGGGGGCAGGGCGGGAGGGAGGCAAGTGTCAGGCCGATGTGTCGCCCGCGAGGGGCCGGGGCCGGGGTCGGGGCCGCCGGGGCCATGCGTGCGAGCTGGGCAGGGGGCTGGTGGGGCGCGGAGCGGAGCCGCCTCGGAGCCTGAGCCTCCCGGGGCCGGGGCCGCGGAGCCGCGCGGGGCCGGCCGGCCGGGGGGGAGGGGAGCGATGCGGCGCCGGCGGGTGGTGGTGGCCGCGGGTTTCTGCGCCTCCTTCCTGCTGGGCTCCGTCCTCAACGTGCTCTTCGCACCGGGCTCGGAGCCTCCGCGGCCAGGCCAGTCCCCAGGGCCCTCGCCAGCCCCGGGCCCGGGACGTCGCGGGGGCCGCGGGGAGCTGGCCCGGCAGATCCGAGCGCGCTACGAGGAGGTGCAGCGCTATTCCCGCGGCGGCCCCGCGCCCGGGGCCGGCCGGCCGGAGCGGCGGCGCTTGATGGACCTGGCTCCGGGCGGGCCGGGCCTGCAGCGTCCCCGGCCCCCGCGGGCCCGGCCGCTGCCCGACGGCGCCGCGGGCTGGCCCCCGGCTCCCGGCCCGGGCTCTCCCGGCCCGGGCCCGCGCCTGGGCTGTGCCGCGCTCCGCAACGTGTCCGGCACACAGTACGTGGGCTCCGGCTATACCAAGGCCGTGTACCGGGTCCGACTGCCCGGCGGCGCCGCGGTGGCGCTCAAGGCGGTGGACTTCAGCGGCCACGATCTGGGTAGCTGCGTGCGCGAGTTCGGGGCACGGAGGGGCTGCTATCGGCTGGCGGCCCACAAGCTGCTCAAGGAGATGGTGCTGCTGGAGCGGCTGCGGCACCCCAACGTGCTGCAGGTACGAGGGTGGGGGTGCGGGGGTCAGGGTGATGGCTGGACGTTTTCAGGCCCGATCACTGCAGCTGGAAGAGAGCTCTTGGTTTTATAGAGGGAAAAACGGAACCCCAGTGACTGTGCCCAGATTAAACTAGGAGCAGAGCCTGAACCGTGGCTGCTTCCCACTACACCACCCTACCTCAGACCTGGGTGGGCGTCCCTTTTACGGAGGGACTCCTGGGTTTCTCAGCTTCCACACCATATGTTCCTGGAAGAGAGCGGAACAGGACAGGACAGAGGGTCCCAGACTTGGGGTGGGGGTCATGAGGACTTAGAACCCTGCTTCTGACTGGAGCTAGGGTGTTGAGCACCAGGGAGATAACCCCAAGCCAAGACAGGGGACAGCAGTCATCCCTGAGTCAGAACCTCAGCTGCAGTGATAGGGTCCCCTTTCTTGATGGAATCTGAACTCGACTTCTCTCAGCTTCCGAATAGTGACCTGTCTGGCTTTGAAGGTAGGGTGGGACAGCAGTGGGGTTGGGAAAGGCTAGAAAGAGACCTTGTGTCCAGCTTGATTCCCGAAGAAATCCCCACCCTATACCCCATCCAGAAATCCCAGGAGGGACTGGAGGGGATTGGGTGGTTGGCCAGAAAGAGCACAGCCCTTCCCAGAAGTGATCCTGGGGCTCTCTGGCCCTTAAAGTGGGCCCTTGAACCCTTGGGGAAGCCTTAGGGTCTTAGCTCAGTGTTCAGGGGACAGGCTGAGGACCTGAGGCCTGAGATCACATTATCTGAGCAAATGTGGACAAGAGGCTAGAGGACTGAGAAGGCCAGATGCCTAGGTTTCTATTAAATGGGATTCTGTCTCTCCTGTTCACTGGGGGCAGAGGGGAAAGGTGAGCCCCCCCACCTTGTCCCCTCCAGGCTAGACTAGGAGAGTGGGCCTCTCAGAGTCCCAGCACTGCCCTAACACAGCCACTTCCTCCTCTCCCCCAGCTCTCTGTCCTTGAGTTGGCCCTAGGATTAGACAAACTGTTCCTTCTGCACATGTCTGAGCAGACTGAGAAGGGAATCCCTGACCGCTCTTGGCCCACTGAACTATGGTGTGTGCAGACTCTGCAGTGGAGGAAACTTGCCCACACCTTCCACCTCCTAGCTCACTCAGATGAACCTTTCTGCACCCCGGGGAACTGATTAGAAACCCAGGAGTCCCTCCCCCTTTCCTCAGGAGTCAGATTGGATCCCAGGCCTAGATGGGCATTGTAGAATATGCAGAATAGGATAGATAGGCCAGAGAGTTGTGTGTAGTCCTTTTGGTTTTCAGTCTCCCCAGCCCTGGTCAGATGCTTCGGACTGAGTTCTGGGTTCTGAACTAGTTGCTGGAGGTCGGGCAGAGCCAACAGTTGTGGGTGGTTATGCCGGGTTGCATGGCTGACACCGCGTCTGGAGCTTGAGGGAGTGAGCGGCTGGTTACGTGGCCATTCTAACTGGGAGGATCTTGTTCTCTTCACTTCCCAGGGGCTCTTGGAAAGCCCCTAATTTTTGGAAACCCTGGGGTGTCAGCCAGATTCTGAGTCAGTGGAGAAGGTCTTGAGTGACTTAGCAGGACATTAGTGTTAATTGACTCAAGACCCCCCGGCAACCCCCGCCAACAGGTTTGAAGTTTGATGTGCTTTATTGTCTCTTAAGGAACTTTTCCCTCCCTCACTCACCCCACCCAAACGTCCCGACAAGCATCCAGCTAACCACTGCACACATATCACGAAACGGACCTCCGCTATTATATCCGGCCCCCAGCCCAATTCTGAAGGCGCCAAAGAAAAATATTACAGTGACTCGTTTTCACCCATTCCCTCACTAAACCAAGATTGGTTCTGTCCAGGGTTGGCTATGTGACTCTCATAGGGTCAGAGACTGGGGTTAGTTTCCCCAGGGTACATGTTATATGCTGGGTAAGGTCCCAAGTCCTTTCTGTTGGGGGATGGATGGTAAACTACCATCACAGGGAAGCGGTGGTCCCTTAGTGTGAGTTTAGGGACTGCTTTGGGAGTGGGTCTCCACCATTTACTCCCCAACCCCCAGCGCAGAGCCCCTCTGGCTTCTTCAGCAGTGCCACCTCTGCTGCCAGGGAAGCCCGCTGTGGGGTCTTTCTTGCCCAGGAGGCTTCAGTGAAGGTGTGCAGGGAACCAGAAATAACGTTGTTTTAATATCTCTTAATCATTTAAAATTTCAAAACCATTTGACTGTTCGTTGAACTGGGGAGGAGCCAGAGAACGTTTTCTTAGAGTTCCTGCTCCCCCAGGCTGCCAAAGTCCCTCCCCCACTGTCTGGCAGCCCCCAAGTGGGTGCTTTGGGTTCTAATAAAACATGCCCATGGTAGCATGTCCCACGGGGCACCTTCCAGTGCCTTGCTGTGGTCCCCAGACACTCCCTGAGTGAGATTTCTCTATCCATCTTCTGTGACCCCTGATACACACACACACACACACACACACACACACTCACTCACTCACTCTCTCTCTCCCTCACGTGATAGATGCCTCTGCAGCCCAGGGTCATAGGGCACAAGGGTCTTCCCTCCCCACCCCCTCCCCTGTTGTCCCGGGAGGCCCCAGGCCTGCCTGGACCCAGATTCTAGCCCTGCTGGAGTATATTTCTTCTCCCAAATGAACAAAAGATGCGACTGAAATGTTCAGCCTCATGCTTCCTGGGGGGGAGGGGGGGTTAATGGTGTCTTTTTATTTTTTCCTGAGGGGTGTTGATTAATACCTCGTTAACAGCGCATTTAATGACCTCCGGGTGTTTAATAACCTTCAGAAGTTTCCCACAAAGGCTCAGACTCTGGGCAAGAAAATGAGAACCAGGCCCCAGGGCTGCTCTCCTTACCTTCCCCCTCCCCACCAGGGTCTGGGGCCTCCCTGGGCTGATTGGGGAGGGAGGGAGGGGGTGGAGAGAGAGGGAAGAAGAGGGTGCCTGGGGCTGCCCCCATGTCCCACAAGTCGCAGCCCTAATGATCTGATGGCAGACAGTGGTGCCCTCCCTCGTGCCAGCAGGACTAGGGCAGCTGGCTCCAGGGACAGGGAGCTGAAAGGGCACTCCTGGGATGGAAGGGGGCATGCAAGGACCCAGAGTGGAGATGGGAAGGGGATGAATGATGGCGTGAAGGGTGACAGTATACAAGGATATCTAGCTCATGGGCTTGGCGCCCCCTGCCACCCCCCACCCCCACTGTGCAACTTTCCTTTCTCCCTTACTCTGGCCGGGACAACTCAGCCTTTGTGTTCCTCCCCCACAGGGTGCTGGTTGTTTTGAGCACAGTCTGACCCCAGCTGATGTGCAGTGTGGCGGGAGAGGCCAGGAGAAGCAGGGTTCTCTGTGGATGCTGGGTTAGGTGTTAGTGACAAAGTCAGGCCGGGCTTCCCGGAAACCCCTGACCAGCTGAGGATTGGAGCAGGGCAGGAGGTGAAATAACCATTTGCTGGCATGTCGATTAGCAAATGGTACCCTTGGAAAGAACCAGGCTGTAGAATCAGTGGAATAAATTTGAATCCTGATTCCTGAATTCATTAGCTGTGTGATCTTGTGCAAGTAACTTAACCTCTCTGAGTTGCTTTCCTTACCTGTAAATTAGAGATAATGATAGTACCTACTACGTTCATTTGAGGTTATTATAACAATTGAGTTATGCCTGTAAAACATTTAGCTCATAGTTAACACATGGTGGCCAGACTGGCCCATTTGCCTGAGTGGCAAGAGGTAAGCGGCTGATGTAGTCAGCAGGAACTCTGGCTACAGGGATAGAGGGCAGGCTTCCCAGACAACGCTTGTGTTCTCTTCCGACCCCAGCTGAAGCAAGAACCTAGAAATGGCCGAGGAGAAGGACTGGTGGCAGAGGGAGGAGGCGTAGGATAGCCCATCCCTTCTCTGTCCCCCACCCCCACCCTGGGACCTAATGACCCACCCTGCGTCTCCCCCAAGCTCTATGGCTACTGCTACCAGGACAGCGAGGACATCCCGGACACCCTGACCACCATCACGGAGCTGGGCGCCCCTGTGGAGATGATCCAGCTGCTACAGACGTCCTGGGAGGATCGATTCCGAGTGAGCAGGAAGGAGGGCCGGGCCCTGGGCTCTTTGCTGGGATGATTCTCCCTTAGAAGGCCAGCCCTCCGGAGCAGCTTCAGCTCCTCCTCAGCAGAGGGGGAGGGAGGGAGGGAGGGATGGGGCAAAGCTGACTCGGCCATCAGCCAAAGGGTTAAAAAAAGAAGCAAGACATAGAGGACCCAGGCGTTTTTTGTGCTCCGGCTACACACACATACACACACCCCCCTCCCCCCCAGACACTTCCAGCTTGGTTGCAGAAGGGTCAGTATTCTAGGACTGGAAATGACCTTAAAGCCATCTGGCCCTCCTTCTTTTTCCACACACTGGACTAAATCTACACTCACAGCGCAGCTTCAGGGAGGAGATCCAGGATCCCCAGACATCCCTGCTGCCCACTTACTCCATGTTCCTTTCAGGGTCAGGCTAGCCAAGGGTTAATAGAAAATCTCTTGCTCAAAGAACTGATATGTACAACCAATAGACGTGAACTAAGAGGGGTGGGGATGACGGGATGGGGTGCAGGGCGGAGGGGATAAAGGGGAGAAAAAATGAGACAACTGTAATAGCATAATCAATAAAATATACCAAAAAAAGAGAAGAAGAAGAAAAGAAAATCTCTTGCTCTATAAGGCCCCTGGCCTCAGTCCTCGGCGAGCACTAGGGCCTTTAAGAGAAAGGCCAGTGCCCCTGAGCTAAGTCCAGAGTTCCAAAGGAAAGAGCCCTGGAGTCCCCAGGTCCCCTCCCGGGGGAGAAGCAGTGAGCAGCCCTGTGTCTGCCCCTCAGATCTGCCTGAGCCTAGGCCGCCTTCTCCACCACCTGGCCCACTCCCCACTGGGCTCGGTCACTCTGCTGGACTTCCGCCCCCGACAGTTTGTGTTGGTGGATGGGGAGCTGAAGGTGACGGATCTGGATGATGCACGTGTGGAGGAGACACCGTGTGTGAGCAGCGCCAACTGTATCCTCGAGTTTCCAGCCAGGAACTTCACCTTGCCCTGCTCAGCCCAGGGCTGGTGCGAGGGCATGAACGAGAAGCGCAACCTCTACAATGCCTACAGGTGACCTCTACCCCCTACTCAGGAAAGCCAGCGAGGGAGAGTGGGCCGGGGACGGCATGGCTGGGGGAGAGCCCACACAAGGTTCAGGAGGCCAGCCAGAGTGGGAGGCCCGGGCTTGGCCAATGGCGGGGCAGGGAGGGGAAAGGCTTCAACCCGTCAAGGAGGGAACATTCAGGCTCCTGACGGTGAGGCTAAAAATAGCCAGCGCCAAGGAGAATCGGGGTTGGGGGCAGCAGCTGGAGGCTTCTTAAAATAGTGTCAGACTCCGAGCTTAGGACTGGTGACACTGACACTGCCCCCTCCTCCCCCGGCCCGGGCCCCAGCCGTGGGGCTGCTCTGACGCCGGCCAGCCAGGGGGTGGTGTGGGGCTGAGGGGCGGGGAGAACGGACCTTAGCTTTCATGGACTAGCTGTGGCCTTCCTGCGCTCCTAGACCCCGACACCGAGTCTGAGTAGACTTCACGTACACACTGGGGGTGTGCCCCGTTGGGAGGCCTGAGGGGCCAGTCTCCCTGGAGAGATCGGGGCTCTCTTCCATGTTAGCCTAGAGGAAGGATGTGTCCCCAAAGGCTGGACAGCTGAACCCCTGGTTTCTCTCTGCCCCAGGTTTTTCTTCACATACCTCCTTCCCCACAGTGCCCCACCCTCACTCCGGCCTCTGCTGGACAGCATTGTCAATGCCACAGGTGAGCTCCCCAGGGCCCACTGGCTTCCCATGGGCCTGCCCCTCCCCCGGCAGGTGCGGGGTCGAGAATGCCCCAGGACGGCGCTCGGTCCAGAAACCATGATTTCCCAAAATGGCATCCTGTGGCAAGCCTCCTCCCCACTCCACCAGTCATCTGGGCCCAGGCTGCAGAGGGAGAGAGTGAGGGGCAGCTGGCGGCCTACCGAGGGGCGGAGTAGGAGCCCCTGTCCCCTCTCATAGCCACAACTGCACCCTGCAGGCGAGCTCACGTGGGGGGTGGACAAGACCCTGGCCCAGCTGGAGAAGGTGCTGCACCTGTACCGGAGCGGACAGTACCTGCAGAACTCCACCGCGGGCAGCAGAGCTGGTGAGTAGCCCCCATAGGGATCTTGGGGCTGGGGAGATGGAAAGTACGTGGGGGGTTGACCAATCCCCCTAATGGGACTAAGTGGCTCATGCCCCCTCAAAGACTCACTTGACGTGACACAGACTGCGGCTGTGTAGCCTTCACTTGGAGTCTCATCTCTGGCTGAACGAGAACCAGAACTTGGCCTTAAACTGGGGGGTTGGCATTGACACCCCTTCTCTGAGTGGCTCCAGATTGTACAGTGTACATTCTGTGTGATTTCGGGCAAGTTATACCTTGAGCTTCACTCTCCTCATCTATGAATTGGGTTCGATATTACCTGCCTCACAAACTTCTTATGGGGGCTTAAGTACCAGGTGAAGTGTGTGAAAGCAATTAACCCAGTTCCTATTCCACAGCTGGAACACAATACATTTGCGTCTCCTTCCTTCCTCTACGCTTTTGGGGCTAGGAGGGCAGCTGGCGGTAGAGGGGGGCTCCACGCTGAAACCAGCAAGGAAGCACTGGAGCAGGGGGAGGGTTCTAGGCACTGTTTAGGGCTGTGGTCCCTCCGCTGAGGCCCTGGGGCTTAGCGTGGTTGGCCTAGCGTGGTTGGCCGGGGGTTGAGGGGTGGGCAGCCTCCGTATTCAAGGAGCTCCAAGGAGCTCCGGCCAGTCTTAAGGGTGGGGGAGCCCTCGTTAGCCCTGTAAATAAAGTTTAACGAGGTGAACAATGGCTGGCTCTGTCCCTGAGGACGCCGTTTATGGGGCTGTAAATCACAGCCAGCCCTGGACTTTGGTCTAGTCCCTGGTAGAAGGAGGAGGCAGGAGGGCGGGGTGGCCAGAGGCCCAGGGCTTCTGCATTATCAGTCCAGAGCAGGGCTCCGCAGGCAGTGGGACTGAGTCCGGTGAGTGGGGACCGGGCGGGCTGCGGCTGAGCCAAGCCCGCTTCCGGACTGAGCAGATTTCAGAGGCTCTTTCTGTGTAATGGGGCGATCTCAGGTTCTTCCTCCAGCCTGGTTCCCAAACACTCAAGTCGTGGATTCCCAAAGAGTACTTTTGTATACTACATTCATTTGCATGCCTCTTTACTTCAGAAATCCCTGACTGCCTCCTTATCTGAAGGGCCTGCCTAGGCTCTCTCCCAAGGCCAGGAGGAAGGCTACCGTAGACCTTCTGAATCAGAGTCTGCATTTTAACAGTATTCCCTGGAGATTCACATGCTCAGTGAAGTTCAAGAAACCCATGCCAAATGTCCAGTATGTCCTGACCCCAGCCGTCAGCCTGGACAGCCAGTGACTCTGGGTATGCGTTTATCCCTCACATGTGCCCGTCGCCGTGTGCTGCCAGAGCTAGCTGCGTGTTCTCAGATTTGGGAGATGTGTGTCTCCCCGAAACTAAATCTGAGCGCTGCCTGTACTCGAGTCAGCCCAGTTTTGGAGTGCTAGCTAACTGTTCATCTCCATGCTAGGGGGACTGGGCTGGATTTCCGCTTTCTCCTAGGAAATGAATCTTCCTGCCCTTTTCAGAAAGCAGCCAAGCCCTCACCCCTGGGCACGCAAAGATCTCATTTGAGCTCCATCCCCAACCCACAGAGTACCAGCGCCTGCCAGACAGCACCATCCCCCAGGAAGACTACCGCTGCTGGCCATCCTACCACCACGGAAGCTGCCTCCTTTCCGTGTTCAGCCTGGCTGAGGCCATGGACGTCTGCGAGAGCCATGCCCAGTGCCGGGCCTTTGTGGTCACCAACCAGACCACCTGGACAGGTGAGCCAGTAGGCAAGGACATCATGAGGGAGGTAACTGGACTTTCCCAGAAGAGATTGATAGGTAGTGGTCCCCCATCAGAAGCCAGAGGTGATGAGAAGACAAGAAGGCCGAGATGATAAGAGACAAGCTTATGTGTCCTCAAGGCAGGCACCATAGGGAGAGTGGCCCTGCCTCCAGAGCGAGAAACATCCAGACCCATTTACGCCTCGCCTCTTCCTCCAGGTCGGCAACTGGTCTTTTTCAAGACGGGATGGAGCCATGTGGTCCCTGACCTCAACAAAACCACATATGTGAGGGCCTCTGGCTGACCTGTCTGAGGGCTCAGCTGACCAGCTGACCGTCCCCGCCAGCTGGGCTTGCCTGTGGAGGGAGTGACTTGCACTAGCAGCACTGCATGTCACCTAGGAGCCGCTGCAGACAAGGCTGACATCCCGGACAGACCAAGGTGACCAGGACAATGTGCAATAATGCCAAATGTTAAAATGTGAGTTTACCAGTCTAGATATGAGACTGCTGGCTCCAGGGCTAGGAATCCTTGGGGGGCAGCTGACTGCCTCTCTGACCCTCTGGGCTGCCAGCAAGGCTCAGGCTGGTCTTCCTTTGGGGGCTCTGCCCCTCACTGGGACAATTCCGTGGGCAGCTCCATCACTGTGTTCGTAGTGTGAGAATGTAGCCAAAGCCCCGACTGCTGCTGCTGCTGCTGTTGCTACAGGTGTCATGGCCTAGCGGGGGCTGCGTGGGGACAATCGGTAACGGAGTGTTCTCTCAGCTGAGCTCGGGACAGGAGACTTGACGGGATGCTCTGGGAAGTCAATGATTCTGTACCCGGGGAGGCCACCTCTGGCCACCTGACCAGGGTCTCACAGGCCAGCCCAGGGACATGGGCAAAGGAGCACACGTGGTATGAGCCAAAATGTGGGGTCGAGGAGCAGGTTGCGTTTTGAGCCAGGACCTGGGGTGGGGGTGGGGCCGGGGCCTTTCTGCCTCATTTGCTTTCAGTGAAAGCCGCAAAACAGCCAAAACCAGCCTCTCCCTCCTCCTGGAGTTTGTATATCCGGAAGCTTTTGTACTTCTTGTTCATTAAAATGTTTATTTTTGTAAAAAAAAAAATCAATTAATAAAATGACATTTCACGGCAAGGGCCTCTTCCCAAGCCACAGTTCCTTGAGCTGACTTCCTCATCCTCAGTTATGTCTTTGGTGTGTGTTCGTGGGGAGGGGCAGCGTGCCATGGGGGATGACCTTTGAGTCAGTGAAATCTCCATGGCAAACACGGAAGTCGGCAAAATGTGTCTTCATGTCCCGCTCTTATGGTGCCCACCTCCCTTCTCGGCCATCCACACCCACGTCCTGACCAAAAACACAAAGGACTCCTTCCCCTACGGAGCTTTGCGTTTTAACACACACCAGCTTCTTATATACAGAGCCGTTACCTGGGAGAGTGATGTCCTCACGCCAGGCATCTCGGGGGACCCCAAGCAACCTCCAGTCGGGTCAGCTTAGCCTCTGTACAGGGTTGGAGCCTGGCTGTCTCCACCACTGCCCTCCACAAGGTCATGGGCAGTGTTCCCCTTCAGAGCCCTTCTCTGAGTGAGGAACACATGGAAAGGAAAGAGAAAGGAAGGCCTTGGAAAAGACCAGCCCCCCTGCACGGCTTTAGGAGGGAGAGTCAAGCAGGGGAAGGCCCAAGTGTACAGAAGCCCAGAGCACAAAGACCTAAGGGCTCCAGATCACCCTGAGGCCAGAGAGAGCCCCAGCACAGATGCAAGTGTTCTAACCTGAAACCCCACCCCTTCTCTGCGGGACAGTCTTCTGCTTCTAACCATTCTTAAAGTGCACAAACCTTTGAGAGTTTTAAAAAGAATCACCAAACTTGAATTCAGCCTGATAGCTCCTCAACAGAAGTGGTGGGTATGATTTCTCAAATGCAAAATGTCCTTGTTTAGGTGATGGAGGAGCTGGTGTTAGCCCTGGAGTCCTCGTCATGGACACCACTTGGGCCCTCCAGGCTGCCCCTCGCCACCACTGCGCCTGACCCGCAGGCCCCACATCTTGCCTCTGGCTCCCCGGGCTTGGCGATCGTGGTGGGGAGTGAGTCAGAGCCTCCACAGCCCCCGCCTCTCCAAGAAGGACCTCAGCTCTCATCAGCCTCCAGACCTCTTTTCTCACTGAATTCATGCACAACGACATGTGTAGCCTGCCCCATGCCCTCTGTTGTTCTCCAACTGCCAAGCGGCCTGTGGGGCTCTGAGGACAGCAGACGCATCACCACACCGGGCCTAGGGAGGCGGCACAGGGCGGGGACAGGAAGGCCCGCAGGGTCTGTGCAGCCCAGAGAGAAACAAAACACCTGGTTACAGTCAGCAGAGTCACAGGACACAGGGGCTGTGGGACTCCGTGAGGAGAGAGAAAGCTAAAGATGAACCAAGCACTACCTTCTGGGATTCTAGAAGTTTCCAGACAAGGGTTTCACTGGTCCATGAAGAGTGGCCGTCTCTGGCCTCCATGAGGAACGGTTATCATCCCAGTGTTACAGACCTGAACACGGACGCCCAGGTCACACTGGAGCATTAAAATCCAGCCCTAACTTATAAGCCTGCCCCGGAGGGGAGATGGCAGCGAGAGTCACTTAAGAGTGGTCAGGGAGCATTCACTTACTTTGAGTGTGTGACAAACTGAAATGGAGGTCCAAAGCCCAGAAGACCTTTTTAGAAAGACTCACAGGTGACTGAAGGGATGGTACACAGCTTCTTCCTCCCTGAGTGAGTCATGCCTCAGAACCTGTATGTGGGGCACAATTGGCCAGGGTCAGTCCTGCAGAGCAGAGAGAAGGGCATTTGCAGCTGGGAACGGAGAGGTGCGGAGGGCCCTGAAAGGAAGGGGATAGTGAGTGAAAGCCTCAGGCAAAAATCATTCCTCCCCTCAGACAGTAGTTTACAGGTAACCACCTGTCTCCCTGGAAAACTCTTAATTCCTGGGTACATTTTGTCCCCTTCCTATGGAAGCCAGAACCATCCTCCCCTCCCACCCACCTCCCTGAATCCCAGGTCTTTCCACTCCACTGCACAACCAGCCATACTCAGGTGTAGTGCATGGAAGTAATACATTCACCCTAGTGAAGCCTCAGGTGTGGTGCTGGGGGAGGGAAGCCAGAGAAGGGGCCTTTCCAGGGTTGCCACTGGTGTCCAGGGCTCTGGAGAAATTCTGGCCAGTCCTGGTTTTTGCTCACTGTGTGATCTGGGCTGTTCCCTGAGTCTGCACATCCTCATCTGCAAATTTTAGGTTAATACTATCTGCTTCACAAGAGTGTTAACAGTAATTGAATGAAATCATGACATAAAGGTCTTAGCTGGTGTCTGCATACACTGAGTGCTTAGGAAATACGGACTGATACTGTCGTTGTTGTTAAGAGTGAGCTGAGCCCTTAACATTCGTCCACTGCCTGGCCTGGAAGAGTATCCAGGTTGGCTGGGGACGACCACAGCACAGCCAGACTGACCCCATGCCCCACCGCGAGCAGCCCAACCGCCAACACTGCCACTGCCTGGGGAGGGTGGAGCCCAGCTCTCCGGGTCAGTGCCCTGGGAGTCGAGTGTGCAGCAGACAGAAGGAGGAAGGGGATTAACATGAAAGCAGAAAATGGGATTAGGAGGCCTCAGGATAATGTGCCCACCCACCCCCCATCTATGACAACGGCTTCTTGCTTTCACTTTATGGCTTCTGGAGTCAGGAGCAGAGCATGTACGGCTTGGTCTCCCCCCTGCTCCCAGGGGCAGAGCTGGGAAGAGGCGTGGTAGACTCAGAGCATGAGACTACTCAGTCTGCTAGGAAGAAGAGGGGAGCTGCCGCACCTTCCACTTTAATCCTCATGGCAGCAGTGTGAGAGGGGTGACAGCCCAGAGGGGTGAGGAATCAGGATTGAAGCCAAGGCAATTGCCCCTAAAAGCCAGTGTCCTTTTCCCATTACCTACCACCCTACACAAGAGCAGTGTCCCCCCAGACCCAAGAGATCAATGACCCACTCGAAACCGCCACTTCCCTTGGGAAGGATTCTCAGACTCACAACCTGTCTTTGACAGGAAGCCCAAAAGGCAATTTAAGGAGACCAGGTCTGCCTCTCCAGCATCATCCCATAAGGATGAAGATGTCCCCAAAGGGCCCAACCTTGGCCAGCGCTGTCCCCTTGGGTGGGGAAAGTGTTTCATCAGTCCCAACTATGAGAAGGAAGGAGATGGACCACAGTATTTATGAATTTACCTCTCAAGCATTAGCAGATCCTTGATGACCATGGAGGGGGAAATTTTGTCTTCCATCCCATGAAACTCTTTGAGACCCTGTTATAGGAATATGATTCCTTCTCCTCCCTGACCCATCTTACCCAGTCTGTCACCTGCTCCAACCTGTCCTCTACTGGCCTCATTCTAGCTCCAGGTTATCTCTTCCGAGGTGCAGTGACAAGACCTCCCCCCTCTATCCTTCGGGTCCCAACAGGAAATGGAGAGCACAGTGAACAGAAGATATATTTACAAATGCGTGGGCACAGAGGAACTGCAGCGGATTACCGCTGTAACTTCGGACCAGTAGCAGTAGAGCCATTGCTATCTCTACCCAAGGGAAGGGGAGGGGTCTGTTACCAGAACGCGAGAGGAGAAACCAGAAGGAGTCAAATACCAAAGGCGGGGTGTCCTCACGATGGGGGAGCCAGACGACAGGTGCTCTTGTGGCCTCCTCCTTCCCCCCAGCCCCGGCTCCTGTGGAGCTCTCCTTAGTCACACCTGCGCTGAAGCCAGAGGGAGCCGGATGTGAGGTCCGCAATTGCCAGGCCATGAAGAGACCAAGGAAAGAAGAGGAGAGAGCAGATCAGAGGCATATACTCAGCACACCACCCTGCTTCTCATTTGGGCTTGAGGGAAAGGCAAGAGGAAACTTTCATGTTTTGTGACCGGTTCCATTCTTAGATGATCAGCGGCTTGTTTTTCTGTTTGGAGGAAGGAACGTATTGGGCCCAAACCTTCCGGGAGTCCTCTCCGGCATATATTCTCATCCCGGGCATGATTGTCCCCAGGAAGACAACACTTGGTTCTTGGGAGATGAAAAACTCTTAGCAATCACAACGGTTTCTGGCCCTGCAAAGGGCCATAGTAGATAAGCAGATATTCAGTATATTCCTGCTATTAAAATTTCATGAAGGTGGTGGCAATTAGGAAGAAAAATGTCTGCAAGAGTGTTTGGTGGGGGAGAGTATAACAATAAAAATAGGTTGAGAAGCCCTGGATTATAGTGACTCATAATTCTTGGGCTGTCACTGGGAGCTTCGAATCTGTCACCCTCAAAAGTGCAGTTCGTACAATAATTTTCTAAACTGATATGCACCTTTAGAGGTTCTCTCTGTGCAGTTCATAATAAAAAGAAAATGCAATTTGAATTATTTTTTACTTAGCACTTTACTCAGTCTACCCTTGACCGTGGTCAGCACCTCGGGCCACTCTGGAGCCTCCTGCACCTCCCTGCAGTTCCCAGGTTGTTATCTCTCTGCACGGAAGAGCTCGGGGTCATTGGCAAGACAGGAGATTTCAATGTGCATTCACTCTCCTCTCAACTGCTCAAGCCACAAAATATTTCTTGAGCACTAGTCACTGTAATGAATACCGAAATATCAGACATGCCCCCTGCCTTTCAGGAGCTCACAATGTCACTAGAGATGTCACAAAGTGGACAAATTCAACAAGGCAATATACGAGCTGTGACTGTAGGGCAATGAGGCCAATTTCCACATGTGGCTTGTGAAAGCAAAGGGCTTGTTGGTCACATCTCAAATCACTGAGGGTCAGATAAACTGGTCCCCTAAGAGCATCAGTTCCCCACCCAGCGCCCCACCGTTAACTCTTTTCTACCCAGAGAAAGGTTGTTTATCCTTACCCTGTAGTTCTTATCTCTAAGCCAGTTAGTTTCCTATTGTTGCTAGGCATTCCCCCCATTCCCATGGCGACTCAACAGGCTTTGGTGTGGAGCCTGTCAGGGGCTTCTCGAAAGTGTAAATAGAGTGTGTCTACTGTTTCCCCCCCTTACCCATACACTTATTTGGCCCTTCAAAGAGCTCTAGTAGATTAGGGAGGCACGATTTCTCCTCACGGAAGACATGCTGCCTTTCCACCGGAGGCGGAGATTGCTCAAGTGCTCTGTAATCCTGTCCTTAGAGGTTCTGCTGACTTGCCTGGCGTGGAAACAACACTTGTGGGCCATTTCCCAGAAGCCCCTCTGGTGCCCTTCCTTTCTTTAGCACAGAGGTCAGCCTCAAGCAAGGGCTCTCATTTTGCCCTGCCCTTCCATAGTATCAATCTACCATTTATCCAAGGAAAGATATGCAGGCAAAAGAAAAATAAAATGCACAGGATGCTTTGCCTTCCATTTGCTTGGAGATTTAAGGCACTGTTATCAATCTGAACTCATGCAGAATATAATAGTGAGGTTATCTGTATCACATTTCATTTTATTACATATCACCTTGTTTACACTGCTCTTTAGGTTGTTTATAGGATATAGATTACCTTTAAATGCTCTGGTCTTGTTCAGTCATTTTTTTCCTCCGGTCAATAAAAAATTTTAAAGGCAGTCATTGTTCTAAGAAATGACTATGGTACTTAGGGCACAATGATGCTTTAATCAGGAAAGACAGTTTGTCTTGTATCTTGGCCTCCCGTATCTTTCTAACCAGGCTTTGATGCTGTGTGGAGTTTCGTGACTCCATCGTTGAGCTATGCAGCATTTCGCAGTTATTAAGAGCAAATGAGTTTCTTCTTTAAACATAGGCCTCTGCTTAACACATTTAGAACTATTTGACTTGGGTCTCAAGATAGTGCTATTCCTGGAATGGACTTCATATGCTGAAAAAAATTTTTTTAATTACCCACAATCCTATCACATATGCTAAAATGACCTTTTCTTTCCTACAGCCTCTCCAACAATTCGCTGAGGTGAAGAGATTTATACAGGGTACTTTTGGGTTAGGAATTTACAGATTAACTCTTTAATGAACAAGTCATTATATAAACCATTTGTGCTACTTCTGAAAATATATTCTGAGCAAATAACTCAAAATATGGAAAGATTCAAAAGCACACAGCTGTTCCTTGCAACATTGCTGAGGATAACAAAAACTGAGGATTATATAGCAAGATGATAAAATATACAAATTAGAGCATTAGGTGAAAAATGCAAGATACAAACCCATGCATGCAGCTATGCAAAAGATGGATGTGGCGAAAAAAAGACTAGAAGGAACACCCACGATTAATAATTTGGCAAGGGTGACAAACTAATTGGTATTTTTGTGAATTTTCTAAGCTTTTCTTGTATGTTGTGATGTTGCTGGCTTTTAATTTTAAAAATGATTTTTATTTGATAACTGTTTCAATAGACGAAAGGAATAGCTCGATCTTTTTACCTAACACGGGACCAAAATCCCTCTCCCATTTTTTAATATAACCTTCCTTTAAAGTGGGCTTTTGGGAAGTCAGCCCCACTCACCCCCTGATCCGTGAAAAGCGCTTGATGCAGGAGCTGACTTGGCCAACGGCTGGAGAAGCCAGCCGGGAAGACAGTCACGGTGCCTGCCGCCATCTGGAGAACTTAGGCCTGAGTGCACAGGCATTTCAAGGGAATCAAGAGATTTTTTGTGATTCTCCTAATTTATGCATTTTTGCCACTAATTCAAATTCAAAAATTAAATGAAGACATTTGTGGGCCAAACAGAACATGTCTCAAGCAGGATCCAGCCAGCTGGCCGCCAGTTTGTGACCTGCAGCCTAAAACCCATTTCTGACATTACAGCCAACCGCCTGATTTCCGAGCACTCAGGCAACCCAGCCTTCCTCATGTTCTCCCGTTTACTCTTCCCCAATTAGCCCGGCACCACTTCTGGCTGTTTGATGAGGGCGATGAAGGATATTAGTCTTCAGAAGTATGAAGGCTTGTAAATCTGTCCCTAGTTGGAAACATTTCTCTTGCCAGAACGTGAAAGCTGGCGACATTTTTAATATTAATTTGTTTCTTTGTCTGTCGCTTACATTTAATGTGTCTGTGAGGGATGGATTTGATGCTGTTCAAATATGCTCAATTTCTTGAGCCTCTTCACTGTTGTCAGATGGTGCCAGCTGGGTCCAGGCTGCTTCCAGCTTGTTGTCAACCAGACTTGGGCAATGTGTTCATCATTGTTTCTTCCAATACCACTGCCCTGGCATCTCTTACTGCCTTCAAAGGGTTGAACTCAAGATGTAGCCACCTTTTCTGCTCCATCTCCACCCTCTCTCTGTCTCCATCTCCCTCTCATCCCTGGAAGCTCCTTTGGTACCACAACCAACCAGTGAGGGTTCCTACCTGATTCCACGTTGACATCTGCTTCTGCTGTCTCATGAAGGAGCCCAAGTAGCCTCCACTTTTGGAAAATGAGCCTTTTTCCTGAAGTAACCCCACTGGCTTTGCCACACAGATTTTCCCAGTGTTCTCAGGCCCCTGGATGTTTGACCCTGGACTTTCTGCAAGGCGCAGCTGACATGGCAGGACTTACCATCATTTTCCATCCCTGCTATACCATCTAGCGCTACAAAGTCAGTGTGAAGGCCTTGCTGCACCAGGGCCATGGCAAATGGCACTGAGGGTCTTCTAGAAGCTTGGACATTGATCAATTAATTAACTGCCCATCAAGAAACAAATAAGTTGAGGTTCCCCAAGTAGCAAGCTTTGGCTTCTATAAAGCAGACCGCCCTTCCTTTTTCATCCAGAACCTATTGTGGGTACAAATGCCTCCTATTAGTTCTTGGTTTATTTTGGGCACTGCATTTGCTACCAGATGTTTACTTTTAACATAAGGAGAGTTACACTGCTTCTGTGGTTGGGGGGTGGGGATGGGGGCTCAGGGTTATAGGCAGAGTTGGCAAACCCCTTGACAGCCCAGTCACTGGGGGCTCCTTCCCTCTCCTCTCCAGATGTGGACCAGCCCCCAGCCCATTTTGCCAAATCAGCAGATCCAGACTATTCCAAGCATGGAGGGCCCTGAAGGCCCCAGAGCCCAGGCAGGAGCACACATGGCCCACCATGTGGGGTGCACGTGTGTAACTGAGGTCAGGCCTGGGCTCCACCAGCCCTCGTGGCACTCTCAGAGTGGGATTCTTCCCCACGGAGTCCCCTTCTCACCTCAACTCCCCTTTGAAACAGCTCCCTCTTTGACAAGATCAAAGGCAAAGTTCCCTTTTGAGAGACTTGCACTATGTGAAAATGACACTTTTGGCAGTTAGGGCTGTGGTAGGACCCCAAAGGCTATCCTTGGAACCCCACAAAGCTTGACTCATTTGGTAGCTACAACCCTGTCACAGCTTGTGGTGTCCAGTAGGATTTGTGGGGTCTTGTGACCCTAAGGGCAGATGAGGCCAATGGCAGAGGCTTCCCACCAGGTTCCACAGTCCTCCAAAGTCATGGTAGGCAATTACCTACAATTACCCCTTGAAGGAAAGTTCCTAATCCCGTATCACCTTGTGCCACCATTATCTCTGCTGCTAGACAAGAAGGGATAGCCTACTCTTTGTCCATCCACCAACATGTCAGGTCCATCCTCCCTGTTCCTTCGGTCTTCTTGGGCTCTAATAGCCTAGAGGCTAAAAACATCTTTTTCTTTCTTCTCATTGATGCCCAGAGAGCGGAACCCAAAAGTAGAAGCTCACGATGCCTCTGCACCCCAAACAGAAATGGATCTTGGAGGAGAGAGGAGCAAACAGCAGCCCCAGGCCAGACAGGCCGGAGGAGCCATACAGAGGAGAGGCCTGCGGTGGAGCCACACGTTTTATTGAGGACCCATCACATGACATCACACGAGTAGGACTGTGACTGAGCTGGCTACAACTCACATGCTGGATTTCCCTTAAAATTCCTGGGAACTATACCCCTCCCACTTTTGAGCCATTTATCCCAAACTCAGCAATAATTGAGAGATGGTAGAAGGAAGGGGAGACTGCCTTGATAGCTTTCTCAAGAACTTGCTTTTCCAAGAACAAATGGGAGACAGAATCACAAAGTGATGTTTTAATATGAAACTGTGAGCTCACCCTATTCATGCCTGTATCCAGCCCCGTGTAAACCGCCCCCCCTTCACCATCTCCATCCCCCGCACCCTCCACAGTATATAATTATTCAAGTGGAAATTGAAGCGCTCCCGGTCTGGGGCTCATCCTCCCTTCTCTTCCCAAAGCCACTCCAGGGCAAGGCTAAAGCCTAGTGACTTTTACCACAGCCTCCTCCAGGAGGCCCTCTATCTTTTTCCTCAAAGACTCTGTACCCCCACCCAGGGCATGCTTTGCTTTTCTGCTCATCCTCACGGAGTTTCTGACCCTTCTGAAAAGGTAGATCCATCGATTAACGGTGTATTCATACACACCCGTTCTATTTTTCAGCTTTATTTAACAACACTACTGACAGGTGACTCCACCTGAAAACTTCAAGGAGCCCATGGAAGGGAAAACAAAGGAAGGAGGGCTTGGGGAGGACTAGGGAATGTGTGACTCAGGTGGCCCCCTCCTGAAGGTGACCAGAAGAGAGGGTATTCTATTATTCTTCTTGAAGAGAAGCAGGAATTATCCAAAGGCTTGACTGAGGCTGTGGCTTTAACCTCAATCCTATGTCTGTGGGTCAATTGATCTCAGAGCAGGGAGACATAGTTGGAGACAATAGAGAATGTTGCTGGGGTCTTTAGACAGAGGTCATGGGTCATCAAGGAGGCACTGTGATCTCGTGCTAATGAACTTGAGCTCTGAAGTCAAGCATCTGATTCTGAATCCTAGCTCCATAAATTATGCCTTGTGGAACCTTATGCAGATTTATTTATATAATTTAGCCTTGGGTTCATCATCTGAGAACAGGGGATATAACAGTCCTTACCTTGTAGGGTAATTGTGAGGTGTGCATGGAGAAATGTTGGTACATCATGGAGCCTGTCACATCATAAATCCTCAATAAACATTAAGGATTAGTATCATTATTGTCTTTTATTATTGGGTTCTAGACCTGACCCTCTCCAAGAGGTCCTGAAGGAAGATGACCATCTTTTGGGGAGTCAATGCGTCAGAGTCCCAACAAGCCTGCCCCAGTTCAGCATTCACCCGGATGTGGCTGAGTATGTGCAGCGGATGAGGCAGGCTGGGGGGCCTGGGACCGAACAGGACCACCCATCTGGCTGGGGAAGGTGCTGGCAGGACGGCCTCAGCTGCAGCTGCTGGGCAGCCATCCAGGGTGACAGGCAGAATGCAGTGTGCAGGGGTGTGGAAACAGACAACAGGTGGCAGTTCAGCAACAGTCAGCAGCCCAGTGGGCAGGGGAGTGACAGATCTTCTAGCATTTGGCGATGGGGTGTCCCTACCAGCAGGTGGGCCACAGCAATGGGCAATTCCAGAATGGTATTCTAAATACAAGCAGGCAGACAGCACCAGGAATGTCTGTCAGCAGATCTCAGCACCCAGCAAAGGCTAGATCTGGTGGGGACAGACTACAGTGAGCAAAGCAGAGCTCCGTGCCTAAAAGGACAGACAGGTTATCGAGACAAGGCTGCAGGCCCAGGACTCGGGGAGCAATGACACTGCCGGAACACAGCCGTCCGCCCACAGGAAGGGCTCACAGTGGGGCAGATCCTGGTGTGGTATAGCCTGACCGCTCCCTGAGCCCAGGCCAGGCTAATTGCCGGGGCAATCGGGGTAGGCCTGAGACTGAGCTATCCCCACGATAAGCGTGCAGGAGAGGGAAGCTGGAAGCCATCCTGGGATAACTCCTCTCCTCTCTCTGTCTCTCTCTCTCTCTTTCGGTCACACACAGAGAGACACAGATGCACACATATTCTCTCCAGCTACTACTCCACATCTCCTCATTCTTGCCCTTTGACCTGTTTTTTCTTCCCCTAGATCCTACTTGTTGGTAAGGAAGAACCAAAATAGGTAGGATCAACTTTTTTAAATGAAAAGCCCAGCCTATCAGGCTCACAACTGTCCCCCTGATGGTCATCTGGCAAGTGACATGTCACTAGGCCTATGCTTTGTGTCCCAGTGAAAGAAGCATACTGTAGTAGGAAACACAGCTGCAAGGAGCTGGACCCTAGAAAAGGAAGAAGAGTGAGGGTCCCCCTAGCCTCTGACTTGGGGTCGGCCCCCATGTGTCTCTTCCTGGGCTCACTACCAGCTCCTCCATAAACTGCTCTGGGCCCATGTCTTGCCGATGACCCCGAAGCCTTTTCGTCTTGGAAATCAAGTGACCTTGAGAACAAGACTCAGGTTTCATCTACTCTAGACCCACATCCTTACAGACATGGAAACCTAACACACAGTCATCCATGTAGGCCATGAAGCCTCACACTTGTGTATCTATATTAGCCTCTAAGCTTTCCATGCGCTCTCATGTTTATACTGTTTCTTAACCCCATGTATATTCTTAACCACTGACCTCCAAAACATAAGGGAACCAGAAATGAGAGTGGGCACCATATCAGGGACCTCGTAAGGGCAGAAAGCAGTCACTAGAGCAGCCTCCAGCTTCTGGGCACATTCACCACTGTCCCCTTTCCTTCCCTGGCCGAGCTCCTTGCTCCTTTGCAAGGTGGTCTGAGAAGCTAGTGACCCGGACTTTGGAAGAACAGGCCAGACTGCCTTCTCAGTGTGCTCTCTGCTCTAGAACAAGGCTCCTGGTGTGCATAACATACGGACCTACCTGGACCTGAGTTCTGTAGAATCCATCCGGAGACAGGGTCACAGGACCTTTCCTCACCACCATGACTTCCTGGATACACTAAAGGCAGAAAACCAATGGTATCAGTCAGAGGAAATTTAACAAAGAGGTTACCTAGATGACAGAAGAGCTAAGAAGCCACATCAGGGATGATAACAACCCAGATGTGAGCAACAGCAAGGAACCACTTCTGCCCTAGGGCTGGAGGGAGAAAGGAAAGAAAGTAGAGTTCGCCGAGTCCAAAGCCAGGACAGTCATCTGATGCGAGCTGGAGCCATGAAGAGGCCCAGAATCTGCCAAAGACGTCATAGGAAGCAGAAGGAAATACCCCAACTTTCTCCCTCCTACTGCCTCCTAGTCTTCTGCCAACAACCCCCCCACCCCCACCTTGAGTGACCTTATCTGGGAGCCAAAGGGCAAAGAGACTGAGAAATGTAGTCGTGCAGAGCAGCCTTCGAAGGCCAAGAAAGCAGTCTGGGAGCAAACAGGCAACCGGCCAGCACCAGCCAAAGATGGAGACCCACTGGGCCTTGGCTGGGCCTATTGCAAGTCGTCTCTATTTTAGAGAAAGACTAGAGCCGGCCCCACTGGGAGCATCCTCCTTCTTAATCGTCTGCCTCTGATGCCCGCTGAAGTGCACGATCAGAAGGTTATTTTGCACATTCACCACAGCAGGAAGATATCCCTACAGGACACCAGGCATTGTTTGTAAGGAAGTGGTGCCCTCCCTTCAGGGGTTTTCTGGCTTTGTGCCCTAGTTAGGCGCTGGGCTGGGTTCGGGCACTAGGGAGCCTTTGAAGCTATTTAGAAAAAGGCACCCCCTTTGCCCCTGGGAATGGTGAGGTATTTGGCTGGGGACTAGGAGAAGACTTTGTCCTGGGCACCACAGCACTCAGCATGCTCCTTAGAGGAGATCAGAGAGGCCCCACTTCTTACCTCCCTCTGCCCTCTCCCCCAAACCCAGACCACGTTTGGCCCAGCTTCCTTCAGGCCTCCTCCAGTGGCTCACCCAAGATCTTTGGCCAGAGCTGGGCATTGGGCACATGTGCCTCTACAACCCCCTTCCTCCATACCCACCCCAAGAATAGTCCTTACATGGGTAGCCCCTCCCTGCAAGATCTTAAGCACAAGGGTCCTAGAATAAGAGTAAGGGAGGAGGTAGGGTGAGGAGAGGGGAAGGACATTTTGATGGTTTCTAGAAGCTGTTCTAGCCCCAGGGAAGGAAGGCTTTGCCCAGCATGGGTTATGAGTCTGAATATGAGACCCAGACAACAAGCAAAATGAGAGATTCTTCCCCACCCCACCTTGGCCTTTCTTCACAATCTCCGCCTAACTTCTGCTCAGACCTTGTCATTTACTAGCTGTGTCCACAGCTGGTCTGCAAGTTCTTCTTACAGAGGAGTCCATCTGCATAGCACAGAGTCCAGCATGAGCCCCAACCCTCACTATTCTGCACAAAATCCTTCACAATGGGGCCTATGCAGCACCAGTTACAGAGTTTGCAAAGCCCAGTTCAAAATAAAAATATGGTCTCTTTATTAAAAATTATTTAAAATTTCAAGATAAAGGCACCAGGGCATTAAACCAAGCACAGGACCCTTTTAAGAGTGGGGCGCTGTGGGACTGCACTGCTCACACACCCATGGAGCTGGCCCTGGCCCTGTGTGGTGTGAGTAGTAGCTTGCCTCCAAAGATGCCACCATCAATTCCTTACCTTCCTGTGCCCACAAGCCACTCCCACATTAAGAGGTGGACTGTAATTCCCCTCCATTGAGTCTGGACTTGACCAACAGAACTCAATGGAAATGACAGTCTTGTACCTTGGACTAGGTCATAAGAAGCTGTGCGGGTTCTGCCTGGGCCTTGTGAATGCTTGCTCTTGGGGTATGCCCTCCCGGAACGCAGCCGCCATGCTGTGAAAAACCCAAGCCACCTGGAGAAACCAGGGGTAAGTCAATGGCCTGGCTGAACTCCAAGGTAGCATCCAGTCACTGAGTGAACCACCTTAATCGCCAGCCCCATTCAGTGGTCATGTGACTGCAGCCCCAGGGACATCCGACTGCAACGACATTAGCAACACCAAGCAAGAACCACCCAGCTGAGCCTAGGCCACCACAGAACAATGAAAAATAATCATAAATTTTTGTTTTAAACCACTAAGTTTTGTAGTGGTTTGTCCTACACGACAGAAAACTGGGACACGCTCCAAGGAGTGATGGTGTTAATGGCTTGGGTTATGTGTCATGACACTACTGGATGAGCACACAGTAGGACCTCAGGAAAGGCTGACTTCCCTTCCTGATCACCCGTATGTTGACACCAGCCATGTGGACTCCCTGACCCAGGACGTGCCCTCCCTCTGATGATGCTTTTTGTGATACAATAGTTGCCATCTGGTTTCAACCTGACATCTCCTTGGCTGATGAGGCTTTGGATGCTGCTGTCTCCAGAGATTCACGACCACTTCCTCCCGCCCCATTCCTACCCTTCCTATCTCAGGAAATGAAAAAGCAATTTTTCCCCGGGGCCTGTTTACCCATAGCAACATAACAGGATTTCCAAAACCAATCTCACAGCCAGTTCCAATATCTGTCTTCACTCTAATAATAATACAGATGCTGCACCTGCCTCCAGATTCCGTCTTCTGCTCTTGTGTTTGCTCATTTGTTTCTCCAGGATCTTTAAACATCTGATTAAATGTCATGCTTCAAATGAAAAGTTCTGAAGATGGAAGATTATCAGACTTTGTAACTTTCATCAGCCCTCCTCTCTGCTCGGCAGCTTTTTGCAACCCCTGTTTTCTCTCTCCCCTCACCCTCTGCTTCCCAGAAGTCCTCTGTGCCCCGTGAGTTCCTCTCTCAGTTGCTGGTCATACTATCCTCTCCCTGAGAGCCCCACGTGAGCAGCAGCAGGAGGTGGATCTCACATCAGCATGCACCCTGAGGCTGATCAAAGACTGCAGGGGACAGGGTTCCCTCCATGTCAGCTGGACAACGAACGCTCTGAGATTGCAGGCTAACACGACACTCCCTCCCTGTGATGCCTCTGACCACATGGGACCACTCCTTGTAGCACCAACTCCCCCAAAATTCACCCCTCCCTGAAGTGGACAGACAATGTAGGCAAAACCAAGTGACCAGAGACCCAGGGCACTGAGGCTGAGATGGGTAACCACAGGGGGCCCTAAGCCCGAGTCTCCCACCGACTGCCCCCACTGTCCTTTAGGAAAACGGAAGCAAGCAGTAGGATCCAGGCCGTGCTTAGCCTGCACAGCCTGATCCTTATTTTCAGTTTGTGAACATAAATCGCCACTTGAGAGATCTTGGTTGCGAGATAGGTCCCCAAGTAATTCTCATGGACTACGTTGCTTGCAAGGGACACGTTCGCCTACCAGGCGGATGGTGGTCTCCAGGCCAACAACTATATTGCAGTAAGAGACATTTTTGAGATAATGCCCAATTTTTTTCCTCCCAAGAGTCCCTTCTGTCCTCCCACACCTCCACCACGCCCCCATTTCATATTCAAGCAATGAGGCTGTTCTACACTTTTGCCCTCGAGAAAAGGATATGTTAGGGAGAAAAAGGGAAATAAAAGCTTTGATACGTGGGCAAGAGTAAGCTGTTTAAGAGAAACACCTTGAGTGAGGGCGAGGCCTCTCTCCACCTTCCCGCTGTTCTCCCCAAACATAAACAGCGAAGATTCCTCTGAAACGGTGAGGGGAAGACAGAAGGAGGGAAGGTGATGTGAACAGACAGGGTGGCGGGCCCCGGACCTGAAGCGTGCACACACATGGGACAAAGAACATGCCAGCAGAGGAGCTCTTTGTGGGATACCGCTGGCACCCAGAACCCTGGGCAATGCCCGTCACCAGCACCCAGGGGCCCCGTAGCTGTCTCTCCCGCAGGGCCCACCAGTAACTCTTCTTTCCACAGTAGCCAGCAAGGATAGGAGCCACACTTTGCTGTTTCCGCATCCAGGTTACTTCCACCCAGCCCCACAATGTCCCAGGGCACTTGCATCCTCAAGAAAAGGAAGCGAGGTCCTCACCCCCCACTACCATCACCACCCCACACATACCTGCTGTGAAGCAGCTCAGAACCTGCCTCACCGCCCAGAGCTGGAAGAGGGTTACACCCTCCGCCAGTTCCAACATAAACTGAGCACTTGCTAGGTGGCAGGCATCCGCATACGGCTCTTTGTGCCGTAACTTATTCTGTGATAGAACAGGCCTGTAAATTCCCCCCGCCTGCCCTTAAAACCTGGACTCTCTGCCAAGCCTTTCCTTCAGCACTACTCGGCCTCCTACAGCAGTTGCTCTTCCCTCAGTGTTACACCTGTGACCTGTTCTTCCTCCTGTCATTCCACTGTTACACCGCCTTGTAATTATTTCCTAACGGGTCTACGGCTATTACCGGACCAGAGCATCTTGGGATCAGGGCCCAAGTCTTACTCATGTTTGCATGCCCTGTAATTGGCACATAATAGGCACTAAATTAATGTCTCTCTAGTTAAACTGAATTGTCTACCCAATTCTCTTTTTAAAATTAAAAACAGAGTTCATCATTAAAGCGGCTCCAGAGAAAAGGAGATAGTCCTAAAGAGCAAGATATTAAGGTAAATGCAATTTAGTAAATCATCACCAGGTTTCACCTGTTTCTGAGTGCTGCTTAATTTTTCCTAGAACAGCCGCTCTGAGCCTTCTTACCTGGATTTCTTCTCTCCGAGGTCGTTAGTCCAACCCCTGAGGCCCTCATTCTGAACTCTGGCCAGGATCTCCCCTCTGATCTTACACAGGGGTGTCCAGCCTTTTGGCGTCTCTGGGCCACACTGAAAGAAGAAGAGTTGTCTTGGGCCACACATTAAATACCTTGTGACACGTAATCACAAAAAATTCTCATAACGTTTTAAGTAAATTTACAATTTTGCGTTGGGCCACATTCATAGCCATCCTGAGCCACATGTGGCCCAGGGGGCTGCAGGTTGGACACCCCTGCTAAGGATGTCTCCTCTCTGCCTTGAAATCTCTCTAAAATGACAGGCAAAGGTGCGAGGGAGAAGGGAACCCTTCTAAAATCTTCCCGGGGTGCAATTTGGTAATGTGTATCAAAATTTTACATGTGCATAACCTTCGACCTAGCTATTGAACTTCTAAAATTTTATTCTTAAAGAAGAATTGAGCAAGTACACCAAGAAACCCACCAAGATGTTCTTTGCAGTGTTGTTTATAAAACACATACTCCGAGACTTGTTTTTGTACCATTTTTACTTTCTAAGTTTCAGCTGCTCTGGCTTTCTTTAGGTTTCTCTTCCTTCCTTCTCTTTCTCTAATGTCCCCCAAATCCCCACATCCTCCCACCTGAAAGTCCCCTCATCCATGCCCCTTGCCTCATTCTAATTTCTGCAACTCATTCAGAGTCTCCATAAGCCACTTAGAGACAATCAAACTGACCGCCTTGGAGAGGGAGCGTCCTTGGGAAGGGCACACGGAGTAAGGCTGCGAAGGACCCCCCAGGGGCGGGTAAGAAGCAGCTCGGGCGGCCTGCTGACCCCTGGCCTCCCCGTCCCCCTAACTCCGGCTCTGGCTATGCTGCTCAGCCTAGACCAAGGCAAAATTATTTTCTCCTCAGTTCACCGAAAACAGAATGGAATTTTTCAAAAGGAACTTTAGTGGGCTTTTTTTTTAGGGAGAAGGGAGATAAATTCTGCTATATGAAACATTGAAAAGGAAGAAAGGAAGGAAGGAAGGAAGGAAGGAAGGAAGGAAGGAAGGAAGGAAGGAAGGAAGGAAGGAAGGAAGGAAGGAAGAGAGTTTGTGCGTTTCTTACCTGAAAACGATGACCACCTGGCAAGATGTTCCTTCCCTGGTAAAGCTCAGGAAACACCCACGCCCTAGAAACCTCCGTGCCCTTCAGCTCCATTTCCAACCACTTCCCTTTCCCGTTGGGACAAGTGGTCACCTTCGGTGAATAATGGAAATCACACCTTTCTTAGTGGTTGTTCCAAGTAATACTACATTTTATTTTATTGTAAATTTTCATTTTTAAAGTTACTCCCTGATCATGTTTACAATGTCTTTCAGTGACACCAAGCACATATGGTGAAAACGCTTGCACCCCTCACCCTAACCCAGGCACCCAGCTCCCTTTCCCGGGGACAGACGCTGCTCCCTGGCCAGCAGGTACGGAGACGTACATGTGTAGCACACTGTACGCCCTGTTCCTCTCCTTGCCTTTTTCATTTAACACTATATCTTAGAGGCTGTTCACAACATACACGAAGACTGGCCTTATTCTTCTTACTAGTTTTATGGGTGGGCCACCACCCATCCACCAAGTGCCCCATAGGTGGACATTTAGCTTGTTTCCAGTCTGTTGCTATTATGCATCTGCTGAATAAATGTCTCTGTATGTTTCCCTTTGTATATCTGTTGGAAAAAATGCTACAAATGGAATTTCTGGGTCAAAGCAAATGTGTATTTAATAAATTTATGATAGCTATTGCCAAGTTGCCTCCCAAACGGTTGTTCTAGTTTACACTTCCATCAACGATACGCAAGACCATTGGTTTCCTCCCAGTTTTGCCAATTATCCACCAAACTTTTTTTATCTTTGCTAATATGATATATAAAGAAAGATGTTCCGGTATAATTTTAATTTTAATTTTTTTTTTTTTAGAATAAGTGACATTGAGCAGGAGGTTAGCATAATGCTTGGGAGGACTCTGGTCCCTGATTGCCTGGGTTCAAATCCTGACCCAACTGTTTATTAGCTGGGCAACTTTGGGTAATTTATGTAACATATTTTGCCTTGTAAAATGTGCACTCATGTTTTCGGCCCAAGCTTTCAAGAAAAAAGTCTTTCGTTTTAATTTTTTCATTCACATTTTTATTTCCTTACATTTAGATACAGGTCTTTTGTATTGTAAAGGGATTTTAGCATTTACTTTTGAACATATTATGGTACAAGAAATTCTATGTAACAAATAATTACCAAACACAAGAACAGACACAAGGGATTTCAGGCACTATCCATGTATAATGCGCATCCTTATTTTCCCTCAAAAATTTGGGCCAAAAAAGTGTGTATTATACACAGCAAAATACAATAACCTGTGTATTTGGTTACTGATTAGTAAAATGGGTAATAATAACAACACGTTCTTCACACAGGTAATGTGAAAATTAAATGTGTAAAGATAACGCTCTATATGTGTTATCATTATTATATTTTCATGTTTAACAACCAGTATATTTTTCCCCTGGGAAGGGTCTATTCACATCTTTTGCCCATTTTTCCATTTTTTCTGAAATATAAAATCTCTTTATATATATTTAGGAAATTACCCCTCTGTCATTTATGTAGCAAATATTTTTCACTAGTTTGTCCTTGTCTTTTGACTTTGTGGTATTTTTGCCATGTACACATTTTTAATTTTACTTATGTAGAGTTACATAAGTCAACTTTTTCTTTTATGACTTTTGAGCTTCAAGCTAGGTTCCCGAAATGTCACATTTCTTGAAGCGCGAATGAATCAAAACTGGAACTGCTCCTTGTTTTCGCTCTCTGCCTTTCTTCTCCTCACTCTCTCCTCGTCCTGCGAATAAGTCCGAGTCACCTCCTAATACCCCTCAGCGGCTTTCCACACGGTCTCTCCTTGCCTTCACCTGCAGTCCCTCAAGAGCGACTCCAATCAGGGCATGTCCCTGCTGCAGAGTGTTCAATAATGTCCCATCTACAACAGAACTAAGAACAAGCCTCTCTTTAGAGGCATCTGCTTAGATGATGCCAATGTACTTTGGCTGATGAGTCCTCTAAAGCCTCCTATCCTCCAGTCCAACTCCACTTTTCAACGTCCCCAAACAGTCCTTCCCTCCACCCTGACTTTCATCACACTATGCCACTTACCTGTAAAACCTTCTGCCCATCTCTGCCTGCCCAAATGCTCCTTGACTTTCAAGACTCATCCCAAACACCCCTTCTCCATGAAGTCTCCACAGGCCCCCAACAATCAGATGTGAGTTCTTCTTCCCTTGTACTCTCAAAGCACCTTGTTTCTTCTTTTCCTGAGACATGCACCTCATCCTGCCTTAAATAAACCAAGAAATCTTGGGGGGGAAATATGAGCTGTGCTTTATTCATCTCTGCATCTGCCATAGCTCCTTAGTCATTTGCTGAAATAAATTGTAGATGCAAGTAATCAGATTGATGGGGAGGGTGCATTGTGAGAAAGTTACTATTCCCTGGCTACACCATCCCATGCAGAGAGCTGGGCTGGAGGCTGCAGGCCTGCCTTTCCCAGTCAGTCACTCTGCCCTGCTGTGTGAGATGTGGGGATTAGGTAACTTCCTTCCAGTTGCAAGTGGAAGAACACTCAACCCCTAAACAAAAAGGGGACTGACTTGTTAGGTAGAGCCAGGGGCTGCGATGTCACCAGAAGCCAGCTCTTCTCCCCAGCCCTCAGCCTTATGTCCTGTGTATTGGCTCCATTGTCACAAAGTCTGTCCCCTACGATGGCAAGATGGTGGTAATTGCTCTAGTGGTCTCCCGCTTCATCCCAAATTCAAGTTCAAAGGGAAAAGGCAACTGCTTGCTCCCTAGCAGGCCCAGGAAAGGTCTCATTGCCTCTCTCTATCTCTTACTGGGTTAGATGCCCACCTCTGAGCCAATCATTATGACCATGAGAATGTATTGCTCTGATTCGTCAGCTCTGAGCACATGTCCACTCTGAGAGCCAAAGATTGAGTGGATTCTAGGAGCACATGGGTGCAGCGTTCCACAGGAGGAAATTAACATCCAGTTTCTGAAGAAAGGAAGAACAGATGCTATTGACCAAAACCACCAAACATCCGCTGTGCGGGATGCAGAACGCTACCGCCCTCCTGGAGGAAGGAGATGGGCCCGAAGCCCCGGCACTGAGCTGTTTATCTCCTGCGAGACACTCTCCCCTGCCCTAGAGGCAATGGTTCTAGCTTCCAAACTCAACAAGGTCCCCCAAGGTTTGTGGCTCAGCCGCAGGACCAGTGCGAACAGATCCCAACCAAACTCCAGGCCAGGCGATGGCTGGCGTGGTCCAGCCGGCTCCAAGTTATTAGAACCAGGAGTCCCAGCCCTAGTCCCAACAGTTGTAGGATTGTTTATCTTTGTTGGGGAAAAACTGCAGCCAGAGCCATAAATCACTGCCCAGCTGGATGGCTGCGCTGAAATGTTTGTTTAAACAATGAAATCTCCTGACGGACTGAAAATATAGGATGGATCACCCTGTCCTGCTCAGGCCTAGTCTCACAGGCTGGAGCCTGGGGCCTGTGAGGGGGCTCAAAATTGGCTTCCCACCCCCACTCTCCATCCCTCCCGCCCCCAATATCAGCCCTAAAGAATGAAGCCACAGCATAGCTAATCTGAAACAGCAGATAATGCAAAAGCCATGTCTATCAATCTTTGAAATGCAATCTCTGGAGTGGTTTGCATTGGACGTGCCTTCCTAATGGAAGTAGCATTTCTTGGCTAATGTGCACAAAGAGGCTGCTTAAGGGGTGGTCTCTGGAAGGACACTGCGGGGAGCGTGGGAGATCTGGCTCTGCCCTGGCTGCTCTCTGGGCCTCGGTTCCCTCACTTGTCACATGCGTCTTTCTGTTTTCTTCAGCTCTCGCTTGCTAAGTGGGTTTACATTCCCAAAAGAGGAGGGGGTAAGGAAAGGAGAGGGCGGGGAGGAAGAGGAAGATGTTGATCTCAATGATTCCCTGAGGTCCCTTCCAGCCCTGAAGTCCCTTCTGTGATCTCTGGCCCTTCAGAGGAGAGAGGGGGAACCTCTAAGAGTTGCCCAGGGGACCAGCTGGCAGCCCCGTTAATGAGAACCCTGGTGCACTCTGAACAGGAGGTAAAGGGGTGACCGCCGATGGGAGTGGGTGACACGAATCATGTCAGGCCACAGGACTGGGGCCTGTGCCCAAGCTGCACCTAGCTTGTAGGGGAAGGGAGGGAGCCTGTCTGTGCTGCTGGGACCTGATGGGGGAAGGAGAGCATCCAGAGGAGAACAACTTCCTTCTCAGCCCTTTCATTTAAAAAAAAAAAAAAAAAAGCAGAGGCCTGAGCCCTTCCAACCTGGGGGCTGTAACCCTGGCTTGATGATGGGAGCCACGACAGACCTATGATAGAGTATGTGATACAGGGTATTGAGTGGTCTGGATGCTGGTTTGCCAAATATTTTCAAGAATGTATTATTTGTTGGGTGCTGTGGGAGGCTCTGGGACTGCGAAGATGAATACGACCAGGGTTCTTTGAGAGTCTGTGAGGTGAGCGATGCGGTTTACAATAAGGGTTGTGTAGGAGAGGCTGGGAAAGAATTGTAGAGGGACCTGTTAAGGGTTGTATGAGGGAGGCATAGGGGTAAGGTCTGCAGCAGTGTCTGTGATGGGGTTGTACAGTGATGAGCACGACGGGCATTGGGGGGCTCCTCAGCTATACAATGGGAATATACTGAGGCGTGTGATGGGAGGAGTAACGGGGATGTGAAGGGGGTTGTTAGGGCACGTGATTGTTCATGAACAAAGAGGCCTTTCCTGACGGCCCGGATGAGATCACATTCTTTTTCTTAATATTGTCTCAATAGCACTTCATGTTTATCATTTGTAACACCACGATTGAAATGAGTCTATTGTTTCACGGTTATTTCCCTAATTCTTGTCTCCCTTACTAGGCTGTAAGAGCTGGGGAAGGAGTAACCTGGTAGGATCTTAAACCTTGTTCACTGCCACACCCCCTTCCTCTACCCCACCCCAACACAAAGCCCAGGGCTGGGCACATAGTCAGCTCTCAATAAACGTTGAGTGAACACATAGTACATGATATAACCACCTCCCCAGATCCTGCAGGGCAGCTGGATGTCCTCAGGATAAGTAACAATTTTGTGTCATCTAGAGAGGGATGACTTCAGTTCTGTTTGAAGGGAGGTGTTGCCATCTGGTGGCAAAGGGAAAAATACACCGAGAGGAGACGCGTCGGCCCCAGTTCTAGGTTTGGCTGCCTGAGGGGACGGCCGCCAGCAGCCACCCCTCAGCTTGAGTCCCAGGCTCCAGGCACACAGAAAGCAGCCCCACCGGCTCCAGCTCTCCCCGCTGCCTCGGGAGTGGAGTCCGGGAGTGGGGTCAGGCGGGGCTAGCAATAAAAATCATGCGGGCCCTGTGCCAGACCACCCCTTGGTCAAGCCGGTGGTCCCTCCATCAACTCTCAGGTCTCTGGGCATCATGGGCACTCAGCCCTGCAGGCCTCAGGCTGGGCTCCACCCCACTTCCCCCTAACTTTGAACTTAACCTTTCATGCTGGGAAGCAACTAACCTGAAGAATGGGGGTGGTGCAAATGAAGCTTTGATTCAATGGCTTCCCTATGAAAATTTTTCATTAACTGAGGTTTCACTTGGGACTTTGACCAAAACTTGTACAGAAGTGGGATGGATGGAGGCAGCTTTAACCAGGACTCACTCACCTTCAAGTAGAACAGAGGTGCTGCCATTTTTGTGAACAACTAGATCGACCCACTCTGGACAGTGGGCACTGGTGAAGCCGTTTGCAGATGCAGGAATTCTTTCTACATCCTCTTCAACTCCTCCACACTTACCCTCTTCCTCTCCTCTGTCCTTCCCTCGATACCAAGCATCTCTGGGCTCTCATGACAGCTAGGCTCAGACTTTTTAAAAGTTCAACCTTCAGACCAAGCTTATGAAACAGAGGAAATGGAGCTTTACCTACAATATAAAGGGCTTAGTTGCTTTACATTATCATCCATTCAGCAAATATTTGTAGCACCTACTGTGTGCAAAATACTATTCTGAGTGCTAGAGAATTGGCCATGGAGCAAATAGGCAAAAAAAAAAAAAAATCTGTCTGAGGGAGCTTACCTTCTTCTCGGAGCATCCTTTAATTACATAGCGTTCACCACGGAGGTCCTCACCCTCAGCTACAAACTAGGGTAACGCCATCTTCCCGGCTACCTCACAGAGCAACTGTGCATTGGAATATTAACAAGGGACTTGCATACTGAAAGGATTGGTTCACAGGAACACAACTGCCCTGTCAGTGAATAATACTCAGATACATTTTGTACTTGTCTTTTATAACTCCATGTAACGTTTTATTTTCACTATTGCCATTGGATGAGGGACAGCAGCAGCGCCCCCCAAATCATCTCATAATAGCACGCCAACTGAGTACAGACAGTGCCTCTGCTAAGCGAACCCAGGTCATATCCCTTTGCCACTCCCCACTCAGGCCTCTAACCCGTTCAGCACGGGCATTCTGGCCAGGGGCGTTCCCCTAAGGATACGGGAGCATCTCTGAGTGTCTTTCATCAGCATCATGTTCCCGGGTGGACACGCAGCTCACAAGTAATGAAAGGTTTCCTTCTCTCCAACACCACCACCCTCTGCTGGTGCCCAGGCGGCCAAGTCAGCACTGCTTCTAATGCGATCGTTCTCACCAAGGTGGGGAAAACTCTCCCCCAGCACATGGGGCTTTTGTCATCAATCTTCCAAAAAGTGGCCTGATTGCTTCCATTTCACCACAGTTGCTTCTTTTCATTCACTTTTAAATTGTTCTCCCAAGGCAAAGTTGAAGGACCACAGGCTGCAACTCACAGATGTCACCTGACAGCATCCTGGTGCGGCGGCCCTGAATCACTACTTGAGCTTCAGTCCTGCCCAACCTCAGGGCATGTGCTCACCACCCCCAGCCCCCTCCACCCCTGGAGTAATCAGGACCAAGAGAGATTGCCCACAGCCTTGTCCCTCACCTTCTTCATTCAACTTAGTACCGACCATTGGTCCCAAATGTTCCATCACCATGGCTCTCAAGAGGCCCGCAGTGTGTCCTACCATCCTTAACACAGGTGTGTAGAGTCAGCCTCCACGGGGTACACTTATCGTAGATAATAGGTGAGCTAAGTAGAAAGAACCGTAAATTATTAACACAAGGAAATAAAACCAGAGGAATCCGAGTAAAAGAAAAACGGGTGGATTAATAAAATAACTCTGCCAGGTTGAAACACATGCATACAGCCCTTTCTCTAATAAATACGAAAAGTGAACGTCCTGTGTTTAAGATGACAAAACTAGTATCCTTGACAGGGAAAGCCTTTTAAGGGCTAAAAGGGAAGGTAAGAGCCCCGTGAACCAAGCCTGGCTCGACAGAGAGCAGCGGGCCACAAAGCTTCAGGTCCCATCACTGGGTCCACCTCAGGCCAAGGGTACAGACTCTAGCCATGAGCATGTGCGGGTGTCACAGAATGGAGAAAACTGCTTTTCTCAGAACTCTCGGGGAAAGTACTGGATGCGGTCAGAAAGAACACTGTAGAAGCTGTGTGGGTGGAGGTGCGGGCAGAGGGCAGTGGAAGTCAGGTCGCTAAGAGCAACAGCAGATGCTCAAGTGATACAGAATGGAGGTCCAGCTATGCTCTGAGAAGACGGACTTTTTCGTGCAACTGCTGGGATGTGCACATTTGGGGCAGGAATGCAATTTGCTCAGGACAGTGGAGGGGAGGCTGAGGCTTTGAGGAGAACCCATGTGGGAGGCAGCTTTCTAAACAGAGGAACAAAGGTAAGAATGGCAGCAGGGACCCTGCCGGCCATGCAGGAGTGACATCATTTAAAAGCTCAAAGAAAAGAAAAAAAAAACAACTGTCATCCCAGAATTCTGTGCACAGTGAAATATTTTTCAAAAATAAAGGAGAAATTAAAATTTTTTCAGATGAACAAAACCTGAGAGAATAAAATATCACAGTAGGCCTCTGTTATTAGAAATGTAAAGCAAGTTCTCCAGGGAAAACAAATATGATATCAAACAGAAATTGGGATCTACATACAAAAAAGAGTCAGATCTCCGGAAAAAGTTACAATCAATACAAAAGATATTTTTCCTCATTTTTAATCATTGCAAAAGATAATTGATTGTCTAAGCCAAAAATAGTGTTAAAGTATCGATGTTTAGAGCATAAAAGTGAAGTGGGTAACAATAGCTTGCCTAAAAGTTAAAAGAATTGGGATTATTTTGTTAAAGGTTCTTCTACTGTAGATGAAGAAGTATAATATTACTTGGAGATAGGCCATGATTAATTAAATATGTATATTTTAAATCCTAGTGCAACCTAAAAATGTGATTAATTAAATATGTACAATTTAAACCCGAGGGCAACATGAAAAATTTTAGGGTATGAATAATACAATAGGGGAGACAAAAACAAATGATAACAAATTCTTAATCCACAAGCAGGCAGAAAAAACGGAAAACTGAACAAAGAACAGATAAAACAAACAGAAAAAAACCAGAGAGATGTTAAGTTTTAATCCATATGCATGGTCTAACACTCAGATTAAGACAGAGATGGTCACTAGATGAAATAGTGAGATCTAACTGTATGCTGTCGACAAGAAACCAACTTCAAATGTAAAAATATGCATAGGTTAAAAGAAAAAAAAAGGTGGTAAAGGGTACACCATGTACAGATCAATTTAAAAATGTGGTAGCTATATTAATATCAGCCAAAGTAGACTTTGATACAATAAATTTTACCAAGGATAAAGAAAGGTGCTCCTCAATGAAAAAGGGGTCAATTCCCCAAGTAATCCAAAATTTTTCAGCACCGAACAAATAAAGGAGAGCTTCCAAATACACGAGGCAAAAACTGATAGAAGTGAGAGGAGAAATCAATAAATCCACAATTACAGTTGGAGGCTGTAATTAAGTTATATAAATAAGTACAAAATGAGTGAGTGTATTAAAGACTTAAACATCACTGTTAATGAACTTGACCTAATTCAATTTGTAGAACGTTCTACCCAGTGGTGGCAGAATTCACACTCTTTTCAAGTGCATTTGAAACATTCACTAAGACAGACCATTTTGGGAGACATAAAACAAATCTCAACAATTGTGAAAGACTTGAAATCATACAAAATATGGTTCTCTGACCAAAAGGGAGTTAAATCAGAAATTAATAACAAAGACCTACTTGGAAAATCCGCCAATATTTGAAAATCAAATGCCTGATGTGAGCATTTACTAGGTTATTGCCGTTTGGTATGAGATATAAGCCTCTTCTCTACCACCTCACTAAAACCCTTAGTAAAATCTGCTTGGCTTCCTGAAGATTTAGGCCGGGGGCAGCTATGGCCCACAGAAGAAATCTGGCCCTTGGCCAGTTTTTGTCTGGCCTGCAAGCTCAGAATGGCTTTCACGATGGTAAAGGATTATGAAGAAGGAGGAAAGGATGGAAGAGGACGAGCAGGAGGAAGGGGAGCAGCAGCAGCCGCCTAAAACCGTCTGAAATACTGGCCAACCGCTTCCTTTAATCTTATAAAACGCGTTGGTGTTTCTTCCTCTATTTTCTGAAAAGGTTTGTCACCTGTTGGTATTTTTTTTTTCTTTGAATGTTCACCAGAGAAACCTGGTGTCTATGATTTTCTTTCTGGGAAGGTTTTAAGTTGTAAATGCGATTTCTTTACCAGATATAGAGCTATTCAGGTTTTTCATTTTATTCTTTGGTCAGCTTTGGTAAGTCATCCCTTTGTATTAATTAAAGTTTCCATCTAGTATAATTTTCCTTCAGTTTGAAGGATTTTCTTTAATATTTCGTGTAGTGCATTTTGCCAGTGTTGCGTTCTCTCGCCTGTGTGTGTGTGCGTGTGCATGTGTGTGCGCGCCTTTATTTCACTTTCATTTTGAAGGTTATTTTTTTGCAGGATAAAGAATTCTACACTGACATCTTTTTTTTTCTTATAGAACTTTAAAAATCTCATGCTCCTGCCTTCCGGCTTTCACTGTTTCCGAGAAGTCAGTGTTCATTATTTATTTTCCGTATATGATGTGTCTTTTTTGGTTGCTTTTATAATTTTTCTCTTCATTATTAGAGTGTATCAATTGGATATGATGTGTCTTGGTGTGGTTTTCTTTGTGTTAATCCAGTTGGGGTTTGTCGAGATTCTTGGATATTTGAGTTTATAGCTTCCAACAATTTAAAAATTTTTCACACATTATTTTCCAACATATTTCAGCCACGTTCACTCTTTTTTCTCTTTCTTGAACTCTAATTACATGTTTATGAGACTACTGATGTATCCCACAGGTCACTAATTTTCTAGGAGCTGCAGTTTGGGTAGTTACTATGTTTGCATGTTCATAATTTCTGCTGCAGTGTCTAACTGATGTGTTATTGAGCTCATTCAGTGAATTCTTCACTCTGGATTTGTTTGTTTGTTTTTTTCAGTTCTCAAAAAATATGACACTTCCATTCTTTTTAGATTTTATATTTCTCTTCTCATTGCATTCATGTTTCCCTTTAAATCCCTGAACATCTTCATAATAGCTTTTTAAAGTCCTTGTACGCTAATGTAATAATCTCTGCCATTGATGGATCTGGTTCTTACAAGTGATTTTCTCCTTCTTATGAGTCATGTTTTCCTGCTCCTTAGCATACCTAGTAACTTTTGATTGGCTGCTGCTGGACACTGGGACATTGTTCGGTGTCTGAATTTTGTTGTCTTTCTCTGAAGAGTGTTGAGATGAGGGGGAGGGTCACACAGCCTCGTTACTTACAGATAAGCTAAATGCTTTCATGGCTTGGTTTTGTGCTTCGTTAGGGTAGGGTAGGTTGGGTCAAATTTCCCCCTAACCCCCACCCCCAGGGTATTCACCCCCTGAAAATAATTTTGGGTGCCACAACCAGTAGGGAGCTACTTGCATCTAGTGGTCAGAGGCCAGCGATGCTGCTCAATATCCTACAACGCACAGGTCGGCCCCCAAAACAAAGAACTGTTCTTCCCTAAAAGGGTCGATCGTGCCAAGATTGAAAAACCCACATCCAGAGTACCCTGGCCCTAGGGCCCGTGTGACCTTACTCCTGGGATATCTATGCCGTGCCCCGACACTCAGCCCTGTCCTCTGCTCTCCGGTCTGGCTGGTTGGAACACGAGCATCTCCCAACCTGAAGTGAGCTCTGGAAATTGTTCAGCTTCCAGCTTTCCGGCAGTTGCCCTTTGCCTGTCTTAGTGGAGTCTTCCCTCACACATGAATGGCTTAGTATTTAGCAAAAACTCAACAGACCCATGCAAATTGCTGAGGCTCTTTCTCTGCACTGCTTCCTCCGCTCCAGTGCTGCTGCACGAATGCCAGCCACCCGAGCCTTCCTCTGGCTGGTCAATCAAATGAGATCTCCAGGCTCTGTCGGGGGCGGCCTCTTCCCTGTGTTGGTCTATGAAGTGGTTCCAGGCAAAAAGCTTGCGTCATCAAAGAGCTCTCCGTGTGTCTCTTCCATTTCTGCAGGTCTTGCAAGCCAGGGCACTAACCGCCTTCGTTTCTGACTATCTTTTCAAGAATGTTGGTACAGTGAACGGCCTTGGAAGGTAGAGACAGTGTCTCTCCCTGGAGCAAAGGGCAGGTCTGTGTACTGTCCAGTGTTATAAAGGTAAGATCTCCCTGCGGGGCAAAGGCCAAGTAGCCTTATTCCCCATTATAAATGATTCTGGTTCCCTAAGCTCAGGGTTCCTCTTCTGTAAAGCAACTTACTATGTGTGCTTGGGTCACCTGGGCCTGTTCGCTTCGCGCCATGAAAACTGGGACCTGAGGAACCCAGGCAAACACTGAGACTCCGGCCATCGCTACTGCTGTAATAAAGTCCTTTGTCTGTGACTTAGGAGTCTGTGTCTTCTGCCAGCATCATGAAACAGTATAAAGATAACTTGTTAACTTGCAAGTAAGGTAAAGTCTCACTCATTCACAGTTCCTGACACCCGTTTTGTACCAAGCGCTATGTGGGGCTCTGAATATAAGAAGTGGACCACACACCAGAAAAGACGTACTCTGCTCCTCTGCTATCTATAGTCCAGTGAAGAGACAAAGATTTTTCGAGGCAAACAAAGATGTAATTTTTAAAGGGCAACAAGTATTTAGAAAGAAATAAGGAAATTACAAGAAAATGATGGGGGGTGGGCGGGGCACAATTTTCGATTAAATGGTTAGGGGAGGCCTCTCTGAATAGGAGACATTTAAACTGAGCCTGAAGGGTGAGAAAGTAGCAGAAACGGGATGAGCAAGGGCAAGACCTTTCCAGGCAGAAGAAATTGGATCTACAAAGGTCCTGAGGCAGTCGAAGCACAGCAAGCCATAGTCACGGCGGCGCTAGGTGAGGGTGGAAAAATAGGCAAGGACTTAATCAGAGGTTCTGAGTCCCAGCTATACTTTCACATCTACTCCAGGAACTTATTCAAGAATCAGTACCCCAGGCCCCATCCCAGGCCTGTTCAATCACAGTGCTTAGGAGTGGGAGCTCAGCCACTGATAATTTTTTAAATATCCCAGATGCTTCTAATGTGAGACTGGGGTTGAGGACCACTGATCTTAACCCTACGGATCCTTGCAGAAGTTCGAGTTTTCTTTTTTCCTTTTTTCTTTTTTTTTTAGAGATTTTATTTATTTATTTTTAGACAAAGGGGGAGGGAGAGAGAGAGAGAGGGAGCGAAACATCAATGTGTGGTTGCCTCTCACATCCCCCTACTAGGGACTTGGTCTGCAACCCAGGCATGTTCCCTGATTGGGAATCGAACCAGTGACCCTTTGAGGTCAGTGCTCAATCCACTGAGCCACATCAGCCAGGGAGGGTTTTCTTGAGGAGTTTGATTTTTGAATCAAAGTGTAATAAAAAGCCATTCCAGGGATGTAAGCATAGAAAAGACATTTGTTTTGATTTATTTTTTGAAAGACTCTCTCTGGCTGCTATGAGAACAGACTAGAGGAGATCAGTAGTGGGAACAAGGAGAAAAATTGGGAAGTTATTGAAATCGTCCAGGCAAGAGATGATGGAGCTTGGGTTAGACTGTGGTCATAAGAAGGATATTGGGAATAGAGGTTGGGTGAGCAGAACGAGGCCAGACCATGAGCATTCGGTCTCAGGCCCTTTGCTGATGCTGCTCATTCTGCCCGGAAAGCTCTTTCCTTTGCTCGACCCATGTCTGCTTTGTCTCATTCTTTAGGTTCAGTTTAAAAAACGCCAGGTAAACAAAATCAGACTTTATTCTGTGGGTTTTCGGAGAAAGGAGGATATTTAAAAATCATGAGCCCGGATTACATCCAGATGAATATAACAAAGAATATGGCTTGAGACTTAAACAAACAAAAGTTTCTTTTTCTCATATAAACAAGGAATCTAGAAGCAGTAGCATTTGTTCAGCTGCTCAGTGAGGTCAGGAGCAACAGCTTGGTCTTTTCCTCGTGGTTGCAAAATAGCTGCTATAGTTCCTTTGCAACCACATCTGAGGCAATAAAGCAGGAGGACAAGTGGCACCAGCCACAGGTGTCTCTTGGAACAGGCAATGACAGACTTTACCAGAAATCACTTCCACTTATTTTTCATTGGTTATAACTGTGATTCCCTTCCCTAAAGGAAGAGAGGAAAGAAGGGATTTTAGTTTTCTCCAGAGGTTATTATGCAAGACAGCAAGAACTGCTAGAGTTCTTGAGCTAGGGAAGACCATCAAAGAGGTGTTAGAGGAAAGTGCAGCCTGGGAGCAATGAAAAACTGAAAAGGAAAGAACTGGAAATGGAGATGAGTTAAGAGGTTATTGCTGTCAATCAGTGTGATGGGGATATGGATTAAAATGAAGACAGCAGAAATAATAAAGGGCTTAATTTAAGGGGTATGTCTACTCACAGCTATAGGCATAGATATATGTGCTTCTGCACTTTCATATAAATGTGCATCTTTTTTTCGCAGAGAAATTTATGTAAATAGACATCCATTTTTGCATATTATCTTTGTTTTTCACTGTGTCGTTTATGCATTCATTCAGCAAATACGAAGCCTCAGCTTCGTTCAAGGCAATGTGCTGGGCACTGTGTGGGAGCGCGAACATGAATCAAGCACAAAACCTGCCCTCGGGGAGCTTCCAGGCCAGAAGGCAAGGAAACACATGTCCCCAAATAGCTAAGTGCAAGTAAGTAAAATTACAAATACCATAAAGTTATAAAACTTCAGAAGAGGACTTCATTACCTTATCTGGAGAGATAAGGACGAAGGTGGCATCTGAACTCGGTCTCAAAGAATTAGCAGCGTGGGGGAGGAACGCAGGCAGAGGGCGAGTGATAATGGAGAAGTCTAAGCTAACCAGCTAAAAAGGGTGGTAAAAAAAAAAAAAGCCTGAAAGAAAGCTAGTCTGAAGAATCAGTTTAGCCTGGCTGGTGTGACTCAGTGGACTGAGCACTGACCTGTGAACCAAAAGGTCACCAGTTCCATTTCCAGTTAAGACACACGCCTGGGTTGTAGGCCAGATCCCCAGTTGGGGGGGCATGAGAGAGGCAACCAATCTATGTATCTCTCACACATCAATGTTTCTCTCCCTCTCTTTCCCTCTCTCTAACGATAAACAAACAAACAAACAAATAAGAGACTGTCCTTCTAAAAAAAAAAGAATTTGCATTTTATTTTGTAGACTGCCATTTATTGGACTCCTACCAATAGTGAGGTACTGTGCTAGATCCTGAATTTCTACATGTGACTGTGATCTGTGTTTCCATATGTGTGTGCCTGTTTGTGAACACGTGTATGTTTGTTTCACTGTGTGTGCGCAGCTGTGTCTCCCTGTTTTAAAGTTTCTTTGTGTACATTTATACTGTGTCTATATGTGGCCAGCAGATGGCACTACAAAATCATAGCTAGCAAGGACACGTCTGCCTCTTCCAGCCAAGCAGCATCTCAGACCCTATCAGGTCTTGGAGAGATCCCCTTGTAAGGGCTGCAGATTAGTTTATTTATTTCTGTCATTAGCATTACTCACCAGTGTATTCCCATGCCTAGCACAGAACCTGGCAAATGGAAATACTCAATATATATGTATACAATGAGTTGATGAAATGCCAACATGTCCCACTGGAGAAGTAGGACATGGGGAAAACCAGGGAAAGAAGTACAGACCCCCAGTAAAGACCCCACAGGAAACTGGATTCCAGTCACACCTATAAAAATCACAGAGGAGCTTGTAGGGGGATGTGTGATAAAACAGTAAACTCAGCCACTGCTGTCACCCCTAAGACATCCCCTTCTTCTAATGTGGCATCTAACCCTGATCCTTCCCTTCAGCCTAGTGAGTACTAGGACTTGTGGGAAATACCACCTCTGTATTCTAGGATCTTACAATCTAGAAAAACAAATAAAGTTTATTTTTAAAAACACAAGGTATGGCACAAATAATGCCCCTTTTCATTACAAAATCGTTTATTATAAAATCATAAGCATGTAAGTCTGTAACATAACAATATCACACTCAAGCACACCATATGATATTTTAGGTGAAATCTTCAAATTAAAACTATAAATTATTATACCCATGGTATTACCCTACCAACCACAGTTGAGCAGGCGTTACTTCTGCCAGACCCTGTTTAACAACGAGTACAATTCTCCCTCTGCCTAATGCTGACAAGGTTCTTCCTGTCCCACATGAGAAGTACGCACAGAGCCAGAGGAGGGTCCAGCTGGGTCTATTCGGGGAACTTTGGGTCCAGAGACCTCTGCCTAGTGCCCCTGTGGCCCCTGGTACCTCTTCCCCACCCCTTCCCCACAGCAGCTGCCTTAAGAGGCTGTCACTCTCTGTCCGCTACCTGGGCTAGAGCAAGGGCTCACGCGTCTCGGAGCCCAGACCTGTGATCTCTCCTACTCATCCTCGCCATGCAACAAGCACAGGTGCCCCTCATTAGCCTGTCCAGAAAGAGGAAGTCCTCTGCCCACAGTGACTACCACTCTGGTCGTTTCACACAAGAGCACAGATACCACCTTCAATCCTCACTTAGCTCTCATATGGCACCCGAGGCTCCAAATTTTGCAGCAAAAGCCTTTGACCAACAAAGAACTACTTGATGGGACCCATGTCAAGTTGACTGTATGTAGGAGGGGCCGAGAATGTAAAATACTTTAATGGTCTGGCTGCTTCCCCTTTTTCTTCGCGGTCCTCCCCGTTGCCTCACTGCTTTCTCTGAGCTGCCAGCAGCACGTGGTGCTGGATTCGTCATGCCATTGCGGGTCAAGGCCTCCACTTGGCCCTCTGAACAATCCCACATACCTCAGTCTGGCACTTGGGCCCTCTACAAAGCGGACCCCACCCCCTGCTCCAGGGGTTTCACCCATTACACCTTTGTGTCTACTTGCCACCCCACACTCTCAGCACCCTCGATGTGCATGCACGTTCCCCACCCCTGCACCTTTGTTGAGGTAGACCCTTTGCCTTGGGAAGTCCTCTTTCCCCATCTCCACCTGGCAAATGCCTATCTGCCTTTCAAGGTCCACTTCAGATGGCACAGTCTTCCTAAAGCCTTTCGTATCCCACTCCAACCTGAGGCGGCCTCTCCCTCCTCTCTTGGCAATTGTTATTATCATCTTCGCTATGTTAATGCATTATTTTTTGAATGCCCATTCCTTCTATTTGACTGATCTCTGCAAAGGAAAAGTCTGACTCTTATTCACCCAGTATCTAGCAACTTGTCTGACATGTAGGAGGTGCAGGGCTAATGCACAGGAGGTGCTACAGCTAAGGGTGTTTGGTATGAGACTCGGGTCCAAGGAACCATGAGCTCTAAGAGACACACAAGATGGACGTCCTTTCTACGAGGAGAGGAAAATAACACTGAGCATCTCTTACGTGACTTCTGGCCTTGACACTATCCCCATCAAACTCCTGGCCTCCTCAATCCGCAAGGACACACCACTTTCAAAACAGCTCCCCTTCTTCCCTCCCTCCCTTCTGCCCTTCTTCCTTCTCCTTCTCTTTTCTCCCCCACTAGTCCATAAAACCCTGGGGCTGCTGCCCACACAGCTGTGGGGAGAAAAATAGAAGGGCTGAGGAAATCCACCCCCTTCTGAAAACCGAGATGAGGAAGTAATCATCAGAGGTCACTGTCTTGGTCAGTTCCTGATTCTGGAGCAAAGATGCCAAAATCTGTTCCCTTTTCTTGAGAAAAATGTAGTGGTTTTGACTTCCAAAATTCCCAGAACCAATGCTGTCACTCTGAGCTGTCGGTGTTTCGGTCTGTCTGTCTGTCTGTGTGTGAACGGTCTGCCGAGGCCTCCTGGGCCTGCTCCTCATGGGTGAGTGTCCAGGGGAAGCCTTGGAAATAATACCTCATTCCTTAACTGTCCCCGGGTCTACCACCGCCCACCCATCAGGCCTGTCTGAGAAGGAGCAAAGTGCATTAGGACAGGCCAGCCTCTGGCCTCCTCCCTCCTCCCAGGGCCTTGCAGGCGAGTCCCCCGCCAAGCCAAGGTCTGACTCCTGAGAAGCCTCTTGAGAGGGCGGAGATTTAAGCTGGTAACTTGGACTGAGAGGCAATATGCATCCTTTTGGGAAACTCTGTCCCTGCCCTTCTCCCAAGCTTGAAGCCATCCCACCTCAGGGGCAAGCAGATAGCCACCACTATCCTTGCTCCCAGCCTTGGGCCAGGGCACTGTCTTCTGTGCCCCAGCCCCATTTGGAACGGGGGGGAGGAGGACAGTACCCCTTCATGTGGAATCAGACCCTCCTGAGCCCTGGGTGGAGAAAGGGAGAGGGCCAGCATGAGAAGTGTTGGAGGTGGAGGTGGGGGAAGGCGGGATAGAGAAGCCGGTACCTATCAACTGATCCAGGCTCAGAGACTACAGCCAGGGTGACAGAGTGAGAATGGGCCTTGGACGAAGGTTAGGATCAAGCTGTGAAGGTCGCAGTGATTTGGGGGAAGTAATGGTGCCCAGCCCTCTTCTCGCACGGGGTGAGAGACGGTGGGGACAGGGCTAGGCAGCAGATTCTCTGCATATCCAGGAAGCAAAGATTAGAGCTTTCTAGCAGGATCCCCATTTGCCCTGCTTTTCTTTTGGTCTCTGCTTCTGTTCATACTGTGCCCACTCAATTCCTTCCTCTCGCTCTCTCTCTCATTCATTCATTCAACAACATTTAAATAGTGTGTTGACTGTAAGGCAAGCACCATACTAATCAGTGGTCAGCCACTGACCTTGTGAAACTATTGTCTAACTGGGGAGATCGGTTTATAAGCAAATATTCATGATCCAGTGCAAAAGGTAAAATAATGTATGCTGTGGAAGCAGATGGAGGGCGTAGGACAGCGGGGTCAAGGAGGAATTCACAGAGAGTAGAAGATGTTTGAGCTGAAAGTGGGACTCACTGCCACAGAAGGGAAAGGAGGACCTTGCAGGGTGATAAAAAACAAAGGCTTGAGAGTGTAAGTACAAAAGTCCTCAGTAGTTCGGGTTTCGGAGTATGAGACAGAAGGTAAAGCCTCCTCCAAGGCTATTCTTGACTGCACCAGGCACTCCACAGAAGTGGAGACTGAAGGAGAAGAGAGACCCTGAGTCAACCAGCTGTTGTTCTAGCCCCACGGGCCACCCTCTTAGCAGAGGTTGCATGGGCCCCAACCCAGCGTCCTTCATCCACCTTCCCCACCTTCCCCGTGATTATGTTTTGGTCCTGTCCAGGGTTAGTGAGGGGTGATTTTCCTAAGACACACTGACCTCAAGGAGGTTTTCTATCCCCTCCTCATGCCTCCACATTCGGGAACAGTGGGAGATGGCCTCATTTCTTAGGCCCGGGTAACATACAGTGGCTCTCTACTACCCTGCACCCCACTCACAGATCCTCATGCTGGACCACCCAGCTGCAGAGGTGTCAGCCTCTCTCTCTAGCAAACTCCCTGTCTTGCTCTCAAGGCCTGTAAGCAACGAAAGGCCTGCACAGCAAGCCACGAAGGCCAGGCCTGAAACGACTGAAAATTATCAGTGGCCAGGTGTAGGCTGGGACTAGCAGAGGCCTCACTACTCCAAGCCTCTGCGTCCTCCCACGCTGGGGCCCACGCGTGTTGTAGGTATTGAGCTCCATCCCAGAGGCTGACAGCCTGATGATGAAGGAATGCTGGACCGATCCGCAGGTGGTGGACCCAAACGGCCTGAGCCAGAGCCAGGTTAAGCGGCCAGGAGGCTGGGCTGGGCCGAGGAGTCTGCGGGGGGAATCCCAGATGCTGGCAGTGGTTGGGGGTGCGCTGAGAGATAAGGGGTCCCCGCCGGTGCGCTGGGCTGGAAGCACCAGCAGCCCTCGACAGCGCCCCGCAGCGCCTGCTCACGGCCCCTCGGGCGCCCTCCCGGCCCCGCCCGCCCCGAAGCCGGAGCGAGGCGCCGCGGGAGGAATTCCAGCCATTTCCTCTGCGCCGCGCGGTATGTAGCCTGCTCGCTGCCCGACCGCAGCGCGGCCCCAGGTGGGGGCCCGGCGGCGCAAGCCAGTCCCCAGCCGCGTCTGGCAGCTGCCTCGGCCTCGCCGTGCTACTCGGGATTCCCGGCCCGCCGCCCCTCATCCCGGGCGACCAAACGGGCCTTCAGCAGCCCCGGGCCTGCCTGGCGCCCTCGGGCTCCGGCTCCACCCCGCGCGGCTGCCGCCGGAACCGCTCCCCGCTCCGCGCGCCCGCCCTCGGCCACCGCGGACCCCTGGAAGCCCCCAGAATCCGAGTTTGAAACTGAAGTTGGCACTTGCTGCGTCATCTTGGAGCAGGTCCCTTAGCCTTTCTAAGCCTCAGTTTCTCCTTTTGTGAAATGGTAGTAGCTCTAACAATAGTGCTGCCCCATTTGTACTGCTCTGGGTTAAATGAGAAAAGGAACGTGCCGGACAAGAGTCAGCGATGTTTGCTTTTCTCTAGGTATCGCTGTTCTTTGCTTTCCTCGATGGTCCCGCCCACCCTGCCATGGCCTCCTCTCCAGCCTAATTTGCGGGTGGAGCAGTCTGGGCCGGCTTTACAGGTAGGCACAGTGGGTGGCTGCCTCCCGCCAGGGCCTGCTCAAGCCTGCTCTCTCGCTGTCTAAAAAATGCCTGAAGGTCCGACGGGAGAGGCTTCTTTTGGATCCAGCATTGCCCTCGAGGTTCTTGGAAAGCCTAAAGGACAGTTATTAAAATTTTTATATAATGTCATTGCAGCCGGAAGGCCACCAGACACGTGGTGATTAGGGGAATTTAGGCTGTTTTCCAGGATGAGGGGTGCGGAAACGTGGACTGGGTGGTGTGAACAGAGGAGGGGCCACCACGTGCTCTCTGGCTCCTCTTTGACAGTGCAGATCCCCCGGGAGGAGGGGACAGTCTTTCAGTCTTTAACCCTATGGATGAGCAGGGAGGAAACGGAGAGCCAGAGCCCGGGGTAACTGGGAGGGTGGCACCCGCTTCCTCCACCGCCCACACCTGCCTCACCCACGCCCATGGCTGCGGAAAATGTCACATTAGGTGGGGTTGGAAAGCCCCGGGTTTCACCGGGCCTACACACCGCCTGCTTTGCAAACGCCGCACGGAAGAGCGGCTCTGCTTTGGTGTTTCCCCCAGATGGCCCCTCGTTTTGATTTTGTAACCTCCACTTCAGCTGCAGTCCCAAGGCCAAGAATCAGCCCTTGCAGCAAGATGTGCCCCCCTCATTCCCCATATCCGCTACAGCCACAGACCGCATAAATCCAGGTGAAGACAGGCCCAGAAACACAGGTGCTATAAATATCTCAGTCCAGAGGGGAGCCGGCTCTCAGGCAGCCCCTCCCCACCCACCCTCCTCTGAGCCCCGCACTTCCGGCCATCGCGGCGCTGCAGGCGGGTCTCTCCGCCCGGGGACGCGGTAGGGGGGCGGACTTCGTCTGTGACAGGCCAGGCTTCCCCTTCCTCACCCGAGACCTCCTGACTGCCCAACCTGACGGTTTTCCCTCTACTCAGGATACACCTCCCTAACTCCCGATGGCAGACCTCTCCCTTCCTTTCCTGGTACCTATTTTTAGAAGGCTTCTCCCAGGGACCCCGTGCTGCGGCCCGTCTTCCAGAAAGGCTGACTCCTCTCTGGAAATGGATGAGGGAGGCTGCCTTTGGTTGGAAGGCAACAACCGAAATCAGATTTACAATGTAAATTTTGGTTGTAAATTTTTTTTGGTAGCACTTTTTGTTTGGGGCGGGAAGGGGGGGCGGGGACTGGCAGGAGGCAGAGTAGATCTAAAAGGGGGGGAAAGAATAAGCGGGGACTGTGTACAAAGAGAGGATGGAGCCCACTAAAAAGAGGCTTTCCTCCCAGGAGCTCAGTGGGACTTTCTCAGGCTATGTACAGCTAGAGACTCCACTGGGAGAAAAGGTTAATGAAGTTCTGCCACCTGGGGCTAAGGATGCAAAAATTGTCCTCGGGAAATGGAGAGATCTGATGACTTGGACAAAGGGTAGAAAGCAGATTTGAAGATGAATGAAACAGGTCTGAATCATCAGTTTTCAAATATGTTTGTAAAAATAAGCTTTAACTAACTAACTAAATAAATCCCTGTTTTAAAACATAGCGGATAATCCTTCTAACAGTAGAAGTCATCTCTCTTCCAGTGTGGGGGCTTTCTTTTCCGTCACTGTGCTAAAGAAGCACTTTGCAACCTCTATCTCACTGAATCCTACTTAGAATATACTATTAATTCCCCATCTTACTCATGAGGAAACTGAGGGCAGAGAGGCTAATTAACTAGCCCAAGGACACCCAGTTAGTAGAGGAAAGATTTGAACCCAGGGATCTCACTTTAGTGGTCAGGTGTTAACCTCTGCTGTGGCATAATCAACTCTGTTGGTCTCTGACCAGAGATGGAAATGACTCCACCACAGTCTTTAGCTGCTTTTCACAGCAAGGAAGACCTTCCTATAACTTTCACTGACTCAAGCAGACCTGAGTGATTGCAGCCCCACTGAATTCGATGGCTTTCCTGATGGGCCCAAGACCCCATAGGAGCAGGATTCCAAATGGACAGGACGCAAGTGACCAAGGTCAGAATTAACCCTGGACTAGCCCTTCCCATGTGATGTCAGCACCACAAGGAGCCCCAAGTGGCCTTTTTACTGAAAATCAACCATAAAAGAACCATTGTGCTTAACACAGAACCAGATGTGTGCTTAAACTTACACAGGTCACTAGATCTCACATTGGGCCATGGGCCAAGGTGACCCAAAGATATATTTTGTCTGGTTTTCCTAGCATATATTTTTTAAGATTTTATTTATTTATTTTTCAGAGAGGAGGGAAGGGAGGGAGAAAAAGAGGGAGAGAAACATCCATGTGTGAAAGAAACATCAATCAGTTGCCTCTCACATGTGTCCCAACCAGGGACTGGCCTGCAACCCAGGCATGTGCCCTGACTGGGAGTCAAACCGGTGACCTTTTGCTCTGTGGGATGATTCTCCACCAACTGAGCAACACCAGTCAGGGCCCCAGCATATTTTTAAAAGTTGAGTCAATTACCAAACATTTAACATTGGAAGATTACAAGGAAGTATCTGGATTTTTTTAGCTTCTCCCCCAAGATCTAAAGATTTGGCCACACTGGCATGTACTCTATGGTCCACCACAGTCCCAGCCATCTCATTCTGTCTTTTACTCCCACCCTACTGCTTGGCCCATAGGCATTTGAATTTTCTGACCTCCTCCCTCACTAAAATGCAGATACTCAATGAAGAGATTAACTATTGACACTAGCTAATCACTTCCCAGTATGGGTATCTTTTTCTGAGAGCCGGTTAAGGGAGATTAATTGTGGTAAACTGAGGACAGGAGAGAGAGTGGGAGTCCCCCAGATAAGGTGTCAGGCCAAACCAGGGCAGGGCAGAGACTATTTCTAGGGCCCCTGAAGACTACGAGATGAGAAATTGGTATTCAAACAGCTGTCATGTCCAGCGTCTGGCAGAAGTAACGCCTGCTTGAGGGTGGTTGGTAGGGTAATAATATGGGTGTAATCATTTATCATTTTAATTTGAACATTTCATGTAAAATGCCATATGGTGTGCTTGAGTGTCATATTGTTATGTTACAGAATTACATGCTTATGAATTTGTAAGAAAAGATTTTGTAATAAAAAAGGGGTGTTAGTTGTGCTGGACCCTGTATGTGCAACAAAAGCATCACCTGTTTCCCAGGAGCCCATCCTTTTATTTAACTTAGCAAACACCAAGCTTTTATTAGCATCCTGGGCTCCCTTCCCCAAACCTGCTGGAAGTGCCTTGGATAGTGTCCAGAAGCAAACCCTGGAGGTGATTAGAGGGCTGCCGACTCGGGCTGTGAGCGAGCCCAAAGGAATGGGCCTGGCTTTTGACCAGGACAGAGCTAAGCCCAGAAGAGGAACTGAATGAAGATGAGGACCAAGTGATTAACTGGGGTCTGGGCAGCCAGGAACTGAAGCACGAACTCATTCACCAAGATGGTGAGCAGCTGTGTTTTCTGAAATGTGGATTACATGAGGGAAAACCATCTTCCCTGAATTTGGAAGTGTTTTCTGCCAAAGCAGTTTATTGTGTGGGCAGAGAGGGGAAGAGGTTTTGTATGGAGATACGTAATGGGTGAGATGGCCTTAGACGGACTCTCTGACAGACTTCAGGACTGCCTCAGCGTTCCCCAGATGCACATCTGGGAGGGTGTTGGCTCTGAATATTTGAACTCAGAACTGGTTTTTGGGGTTTTTTTGCAGTAGCCCGTGTGACAAAAGAGTAGCCCATGTGTCAGCAGAGCCCCATATGCATACTTTGAGGTGGGGAATGGGGTGAATGTGATGAAATACTCTTAGGGCCTTTAGAGAAATGACTAGCTCAGTAATCAGAGACAGGGAAAATATCTGACCTCTTTTAAAGCCAGTGGATAATATGGCAGAGTCGATTGTCTCAATTGCTGGGTGCAGCCTTTGGAAAAGATGAAAACTTAGAAAGCAGGAGAGGAAGAGTTGCCAGACTAGGTCAGGGCACACTCAATTCAGAGAGCCTCCCCTAACCTCTCCCCATGATCAGGTGGGAAGGGGCCCCCGAAGCCTTTTCTGAAACCAACACTCAGTCGTGCCACCATCATCCGCCTTGCATCCAATGCGTCTAATCTCCCATGTCCTTGCCCCTGTTTATGTCAGTCCAGAGATCTCCCTGGCTCCCAGATCACCTCCTCTCCAGCTCTCTAATCTCCACAAGCCCCTCTCTTTTCCTGATCCTGTGACCTTCTCCCTCCTCCCACAAATCCTGAAACTCTTCCTCCAAGACCACTGGAGTTCTGAATCCATGATTGGCAAAGTCTCCTTTATCCTCCACTTCTTACCTAAGCATTCTCTTCTTTCCCTTCAGGGGACACCTGATTCTTCCCTGAATTCGCTGCTGTCCCCACAGCCTTTTCACGCAGGATCTGATTTTTCTCTCACAGCCCTCATCATTAGGCATGGAGGGGAAATTAGGGTCTTCTTACTCCTTATTGTCACTTTTAGAAGTATTCCCTCCCTCTTGTGTAAACCCTTGCACCCCATATTGAATTTCATGTCCTCAGATTATGTCAATGCCCTTTCCTAACCCTCAGGGGTCATTTTTCAATTATTCTAGGTCCTGGTTCACTGTCTCTCTCCCCAATACTGTCTTAACTCTTCATGATTTTAATATATACATAGATGACCCTTCCAACACCCAGGCGTCTGAGTCCCTTCAACTTCTCTGCTCGAATGATTTTCCTTCCACTCAACCCATAGCTGTAACTACTCATAACTGCAACCCCTCCATAATCTCAGTTTCATGCGTCGTACCCTCTGATGCTAACTTCCTATTTTTCCAGCTTACCTCCTTGCTCAATTCCAACCATCCTTTGACCCCACCGGCACCTCCAGTCTATCGATCCCACCACTCGTCACTATTGCCCACCCCTTTGATGTTTTCACTCTCCTTCGGAACCAGTGTAAAGTTTATGATCATTTATTATAGTCATCCTTCCTTCCACACACCCTCAGCTCTTTGCCTCTTGTCTGCCTGTACTCACCTGGCATGACAATAGACCTGGTCAATTTCAACTCTCTGGCTACTCCACACCTGGCTACAGAAGAACACAGAGCCACTCTACTTAATCCCACTTTAAATTCATGATGATAAAACTCAAGTGGGCTCTTCATGCTGCCCAGTAGTCATATCTCCCTGGTCCATTCACTCACCCATGCTCTTAGATGATAGTTTTATACCTTGTTTCGTCTTCTCAAGTCCTTAACATTTTCTTGCCATCCTTACGCTCAGTTGCTAACTGGACTCTTTTTTCACTGAGGAAATAGAAGCAACCGGAAGAGAACGGTGCATATCCCCACCATCACAATTATCCCCTGCCTGGCAGCTGCGTTTTCATACTTTGACCCACCCCTCAAGAGCAAATTCCTCCACTGTGCACTCAGTTGAATCCCTCTCACCTACTCAAGGACCTTACTTCTGCAAGTCTCTCTCACGCCAAATTGTCACTCTACTGGAACACTTCCATCAGCACGCACATGCTGTTATTTCTCACATCTTCAAAAACAGCAAAGCCTTTTAACGACTACACTTCTCTTGGCAGCCTTTGTCCCATTTGTTTGTTCCGCTTTGGAGTAAACTTCTCATAGGAATCATCTATGCTTGCTCTGTCCAGTTCTCCTCCAGTTCTCTCTTAAAGCAGCCCCCAATCAGGCTTATATGCCCATCACTCCCCAGAAATTGTCCTTGTCAACGTTACCGTGACTTACATGTTGCTAAGTCCAATGGTAAATTCTCAGTACTCACCTTACTGATTAATAGCATCTGATGGAATTGACCA